>JAQZBX010004562.1:0-31904 GCA_029593785.1 Cabassous unicinctus | reverse complement strand
GAACTTGTAACATTGATATAAAGATAGTGGTTACCAGACATTCTAAGGGGAGAGTGAGGGAAGAATAGTGGAGCACAGGGCATTTTTAGGACATCAGAATTGTTCTGTATGATACTGCAATGACAGATACATATCATTATACATTTGTCAAAACCTATAAAACTGTAGAGGGAAAAGTGTAAGCCATAATGTAAACTATAGACCTTGGTTAGTAGCAATGCTTCAAAATTGCTTCATCAGTTGTAACAAATTTACCACAGTAATGTTAGATGTTATTAATAGGAGAAAATGTGGGTGGTGGAGAGGGTGGGTTATATGGGGATCCCCAATACTTTTGATGTAACTTTTTTGTAATTTAAAACTTCTCTAAGAATAAAGTTTATTATTACAAACAAACAAACAAACAAACAAACAAAAAAAGGAATACTCTTGCTGTAGTGCAGGAAACAGATCAGAGAGGGGTGGATATGTGGATATTACTGTACTGCTGTCACTCAGGTGAGAGATGATGGTACCTTGACCTAGAGGGGTAGCAATAGCGATTAACATAAATGGATGGATTCAAGAAACATAAAGCAAACACGATTATTGGATTAAGTATGGAAGTAAGAGAGTGATATAGAGAATGACTTCTTGTTCTCTGATTTGCATACCTAGGGGAAATGTTATGCCATCTCTTGAGAATGTGAATACTAGGGTGTTCACAGAATGATAGACAAGGGTTATGGGAGATATTATGAGTTTGGTTTTTTACTTACTCAATTCAAGTGCCTATGAAATAGCCAAGTGAATGTGTCAAGGTTGGAATTATACGTAAGAATATGGAGTTATAATTTATTGAGACATTTGCATACATGATAACCGAAATTAAGGGCATATCTAAGCCTAAACAGAAAGTATAGACCAAGAAGAGAAGAGGGTCTAGGAGAATGCTTTAAATAATTGCAAAATTCAGTGACTAGATGGTGACCATTCTGTATAGGTCGTAAAAGTAGGAAAACCAAACGAGTCAAGTTCACAAAAGCCAAGGGATGAGAGTTATTTTTAAAAATGAAAGTATGGCCAAGGACAAATTGAATGAAGAAGCCATGGAAGATGAAGACTAAAAATAATAGTCATTGGAATTTTGCAATGTTGGCTACCTTAGTGAAAGCTTTCTCTCCAAAATAATGTGATAAAGGCTGAATTAAAGTCGTTTGAGAATCAAGTTTGTCAGGAAAAAAGAGATAGTGATCACATTCAACCTTTTCAAGAAAATTGGCTGTATTGGGGAGGAAAGGGCAGTAGATGCATTAAATTTTTTTTTCCAGGGGAGCTGGCATACCTCAGTGGTTGAGCGCCTGCTTCACATGTATGAGGTCCTGGGTTCAATCCCCGGTACCTCCTAAAAATAAAAATAAAAATAAAAATAAAAATAATTTTTCCATTAGTCCTTATATTGTGAGATATAGCCATGTCATAGATATGACCTAATGCATTTTGAATGTTGTGTAGTATCATTATGAATAGGCAATTTGTTTCCTTGTTGACATTGTTTCTAATTTTTCACTATTACAAATATATTTGAATTTAAAGTTGTTTTTTCAAATTGGCAAAAGACTTGAATAGACATTTTTCCAAAGAGGAAATGGCCAAAAAGCACATGAAAGGATGCTCAACATCACTAGCTATTAGGGAAATGCAGATCAAAACTACAATGAGATATCATTTCACACCTTACCAAATGGCCATTATTAAAAAAAAACAAAAAACAGAAAACTACAAGTGCTGGAGAGAATGTGGAGAAATAGGGACACTCTTTCACTGTTGGTGGGAGTGTAAAATGGTGCAGCCTCCATCAAAGATGGTCTGGCTGTTCCTCAGGAAGCTAAATATATAATGCCGTATGATTCGGCAATCCCTCTACTAGGAATATATTCAGAAGAACTGAAAGCAAGGATGCAAACAGATATTTGCACACCAATGTTCATAGCGGCATTATTTACAATTGCTAAAAGATAGAAACAACTTATGTGCCCATCAACCAATGAATGGATAAATAAAATATGGTATACACATATGATGGAATACTATTCAGCTGTAAGAAGAAATGAACTGGGGAAGCACATGACAACATGGGTGAACCTTGAGGATATTATCTTGAGTGAAATAAGCCAGACACAAAAGAACGAATATTGTATGGTCTCACTGATCTGCTCTAAATACAATGAGTAAACTTACGGAGTTAGACTGTAGAGTATAGTTTAGTAGGAGACAGAATGTGGGTTGAGAAGGCGGGAGCTAATACTGACTATATGTAGAATGTTTACTAAGGTTGATTGTAAATATGTGGTAATGGATAGAGTTGATAGGGGCACATTATAATGAGTATAACAAACACTGCTGATTTATGAATGTGATTGTGGCTGAAAGGGATAGCCTAGGGAGGTTAATGTTAATTGAAAGACAGCTAGACCATAATCTAGGGACTGTATAACATAAGTGATTTTGGTGATAGATGGGGATTGTGGTTGATTGTGTAAATACAGGAATGTTCTACCTCAGGGTATTAAGAATATGGTGATGTGTGAGAGGGATATGACTTATGCAACTTGTGGACTATAGTTAACAGTAATATTGTAATATTTTTGGAGCAAGGGCAGGGAAGGTGCTGTGTCTGTACCGAGGGTAAAAAAAAGAATATGGAGTTTAGTTTTACAAGATATAAATATGTTTAAGCATTTCTTTTCTTCATTTCCTTCATTAACAAGGAGACCTTGGACATGTCATTTAACCAATTTGTGCTCATTTATGTACCTTTCTAAACACTGGAGAAACAATTGAGTTGGTTTTTAGCATTAAATGAGATAAATGTGCTAGAAGTTTTTTAAAGTAATGCTTCCATAATTTGTTAAGCTGTCTTTTGTCTGTTATTTTATTTTGTTGAAGTTGAAATAAAGTTTACTTAAAAAAAAAAAAAGCAGACTGACTTTCAGTTGGTTTTATTTTTGTTTTAAATTCTCGGTAGACAATGCAGTCCCTCAGCTTTAACTTAGGTGACATCTTCTGCTTCCCCCAAGCCCCATGAGGCTCCTGGGGCCCCATCTCTTCACCTTGGTGCTTCCCTGCCCAGGTCATCAGCAGAATCAAAGTTGTTCTTGAGCAAGCTCAGATCTGATAAGCCTCTCCCATGGAGAAAGGAAGGAGGGAAAAGGCCAATAGGTCCCCTGGAACCCAACTGTCCTAAATGTCCCTGCCCCTACCTCTGCCTCTCATGCATGCAAATGTGGAGGCAGTGTCCTCTCACAAGCAGGGTGGGGAGGGCCGCCTGGTTGCTTTCAGGTTTGATCTTTGAAGGCCTTCCTTGCTCCTCTGTGGATGGCAATGGCTATTCCACCACCATGTATTTCCGTTTGGCAAACTCTTCCGACATGACTCACTACTCCAGCCCGACCCCTCAGTGTCAGTAAGGTATGGAGGAAAAGGCGTAGGCCCTCTACTCTGGGCTGGGCTGACTGGGAGGGCAACCGAACAGGGGTGGGGACAGAAGACACACTTCACCAGAAAAGACATTCCTCTCTGAGGCTGGAAGGAAAACCTGTCCCAGAACTGGTTCCACGGGATGAGTTCACCCCGAGGTCACAAGAGGCAACCTTTCTTGCTCTAGGCAATTCAGAGTTAAGGCCACTTTTCATTCTAAGCTGGATGAGCATTTTGTTTTGGATTTTTTCCCAAGTCAAATTTACTTTTTAATATTCATGCATAGGTTGCAGTCAGACTACAAATTTAGGGATATATAGGGGGTAGGGTGGGGTGGGGCAATTGGCAGGGTTTAGAGGAGACCTCTGGCTCAATAGGAGAGGATCAAAGAGTCACTGGCCCAGCCAGACCCAGAGCGGTCATTTCCTCTCAGCCTCCTTCCCTCCGGACTTGAAGCATCCTCCCTGCTTGGATCTGATGGCTGAGACAGGTTCACTCAGGACTGTGATGATTCCAGATCCCTCACTCCTGGGGTGCTGCACAAAGCATGTGCTCAGTAAAGAGTTGTTTGGATGCATGAATGGACCAACCAGGCCATTCAAGCTAAGGACAAGGGGCCTCTGCCCCCGGGTCAGATGGCCCTCCTGGAAGAGGCTGAGCCAGCCTGAGCTAACTCATCTCTTCCAGGTCTACCTCTCGGCTGTTTGCTCCAGCCCTTCCTTCCCCAGCACCTTTGCTCAAGGAAAGAAAGCCTGTGGACTTGGAAGAAACGAGTGGGGTGGTGGGCCAGGGGTACTGGGCCTTGCTTGAACTTGCAGAAAAGTAAACCTAGAGCAGAGCCTCCTTGGTTCCACCTTCCTGGGGAGTTTGGGGGTTCTTACATTTCCTGGTATAACTCTTTAACAACTCCCCATTCTTGCCAGATCCTTGAAACCTACAGCAGTTTCTGAGTTAGAAGCTGATGGGATTTCTCAGTGTGGTCTATTACACCCAACCAGAAAATGTTCCTAAAATTCCCCAAACCTCCAATTTCTCATCTTCCCTCTCTCAGGTCTGCCCAGACACCCTAACGCCAAGGTTTCTTCCATTCTGACCCTTAGACACTCCATGGGTCCCCCTCACAGTGACTTTGCTATTTAGCCCTTGATTTGGATTCAACCATCATATCAAAGAATATCTGGTTTCTATTTTTTTCTTGGCTTTCCTCCCTTCATCAGAGTTTACAATGACAAGAGTATCAGAAGGACCAAGCGGCTTTAACCTGTGAAAGTCTTTCTCTTTGGTTGTATTTTTAAAGGCTTGGCTCTGTGAATGATATTGGGTAAGTTGCATTGTCTCGATGGCTAAAATCCTAGGTAGTGACCATATCTAGACCCACACATTCTGGATTTTCTGGGACAGCCCTGATTTCACATACTTTGTCTTATTGTCAGAACTTGGGTCTGACCCTACAGTATGATTTGGAATCTTGAGAATATAAAATCTTCCTTCCAGAACTGGACTGGACTTTTATTTACAAGTATACAAATAAAAACCATTCTAATTCGGGGCACTGGCCTGAAATCTGCTGCTTGAAGAAGAGAACTTATCATTCTGAATGGCAGGAAAACAGCCGTGTCAGTGGAGGCCCTTCCTGGGGCGGCTCCGGGAGAGCCATGCCTTTAATCCCAGGGCCCACGTCCTGCCCACCCCAGGAGCACTGGCTGTGAAGGGGCCTACTCACATGCACAGAGTGTCCACAGCACAGGCCTCTTCTTCCCCGCCATGGAGTTGCCGACTCTCTGCCCCAAACACAGCCTGGCACCAGGGGGTACCAGACGGGCCTGGGCTGCCTGCTTAAGCTACAGCAGCCTCTGGCCTGGCCCCACCTTAGCCCACCTTAGCCCAGTCCAGCCCACACTCCCTGCCCCTCAGCTGGACTGGCAGGTGAGCTCACCTATAGGACTGGCTCAGGTCCCGCCCCGTCCATGAGAGGCCCCAACAAGAACCTTCCCCACCTTCTTTTCGAACAGGTCACTTCCCTTACCTTCCCTCTACAGGTGTGCAAAGTCCTGGCTTTTCCACCAGGTGTGGGCTTCTCTTATAACTGACAGCAAATTACTGCCTCATAATAAAAAGGGAAATGATCTCAGAGGAGGGGTTCTGAAGCCAATAAAAGAAAGGTGTTGCCCACAGTGGCTGAAACACTTTGAGGCTTCCCTCCTGTTCTACCATCTCACCCCCTTCCCCATGCTGGAGACAAAGTCCTGAAGATGAGGGGAGTCCCTGCCCTCGGAGAGTTTATAACCTGGCTGGGGAAATAGGCAGTACACAAGTACACTGAGAAGACAATCTTAGAGGCGGCATGACCAACACATCTCAGTTTGCCTGGGACTCTACAGGTTTTAAAACCAAAAGCTCTGAGTCGCAGGACTCCACCCCCCACCCCAAGTCCCAGGCAAGCTGGGCTGGTGCTCACCCGCCTTGAAGACTAAGTGCTACAGGGAACATAACCTGGGAGAATGGACAGAAGAGGAAATTGGGGCAGGGGCAGGGGACTCAGTTGAGATCAGGTAGTCAGAACACATTTGGGACATGAGTATTATAATTCTCTATTTTACAAACAGGAATCCAACTCAGAGAAGTTGAGTGACTTCCCCAAGGTCACACAGCTAGGAGTGGTTTTCTGATTCTAGGTCCACCACTCCAGTGGCCCAAATGTCACCCTCGGCTGAGGCCTTCTGTCCTCTTTCTTCCTGTAGGTACCTCCCTTATCTGTCACCTTTCTTAGTGTGTCCCACCACCACCACATCTTTCCCTCAACCCTTTGCTCTACTCTCTCCCTCCCCATGCTAGGAGTCCTTCACTGAGCATTGCCCTGCCTGGTGCCACCCTTAAGCCCTTCTCAGCCCTATTCCCACCCCCACCCTCCATCCCTCCCTCCCTCGTCTCTTCTCTCTCTCATTTCACCTTACTTTTTCACGGAAGCTTGACGTCTGAGGGTAGGAGTTGAGCCCCCATGGTTGCTCCATTGTCATTCTTCCATTCTTTGGCAGTCATTGACTGAACCCCTACTTTTACCCTTGGGGTGCCAGTTTGGCAACTGGTCAAGGCCTCTAAGTTCTCCTTAGAGACTCCAGCCTTGACCACCCTAAAGGAGCCCCATTCCAGACCTGCATAGTCTCTGCCACCCCACCCTGTTTGCTTTCCTCACTGCTTTCACTAGTGTGTGATACTAACTCTGCTTGTTTATTGACTTCCTGGCTTATTTTCTGCCTCCTCACAGTGCCTCAGGACCCGTGAGAGCCCCAAAGGCTGCCCTGGTGTGGTGGTAGTGGTGGAGGGCTCCCTAACCATACTTGGCTGGTGCTGACCCGGGCCAGCTGAAGGCCCCCAGTTGGACCTGTGGTGAGTGCCACCCCCCCATTGCCAATTATCACCAAAATGACATGTCAAATTCAAGTATCATTTAAAAATCATTTCTTACAGGTAGTCCCTAGGGGAATTCATTCAAAAAAGAATTATTGAAGCCTACGGTGTGCTAGGTGTGGTTCTAGGCCCTGGGGATGGAACAAGGAATTGTCATCTGTTGTATAGGAACAACATCATTTATTTAGGCAAGCTGTACTTATAGGATTTTGTCTCATCTTACACAATTATGAAAAGAGTTGTAACTAGTATCTATTATGCATATATTATTTTACACAGGTTGTGATCTTATATGTAGGATAAATTTGTAATTGCAAAATTTCTGCAATTGCTCTGTCAAAAGTTATACACATTTGTAATTTTTGTAGTTATTGCCAAATTGCCCTCCACATGCCTTTTTCCAACTTGCACTCCTAATAGCTGCACATGAGAATGCCTATTTCCCAACACTCTCACCAATACAATTTATCAAACTTTGATAACTCTATATCAAGCATTTTGATCTTTACCAATCTGATAGCTGAACATATCAGCAAATTACTGCCTCATAATAAAAAGGGAAATGATCTCAGAGGAGGGGTTCTGAAGCCAATAAAAGAAAGGTGTTGCCCACAGTGGCTGAAACACTTTGAGGCTTCCCTCCTGTTCCACCATCTCACCCCCTTCCCCATGCTGGAGACAAAGTCCTGAAGAAGAGGGGAGTCCCTGCCCTCGGGGAGTTTACAATCTGGCTGGGGAGATAGGCAGTACACAAGTACACTGAGAAGACAATCTTAGAGATTATAATTTACTTTTCATTTAGTATTGGTGAATATTTGTGCATCATTAAATTTCTTTTTCTGAGAATAGGTAGGTCAATTATTTCTATTGGGCTTTGGTCTTTAGCTTATTTTTAGGAACCTTTTATATATCAGGGGAATTAATTTTGGATGTGATAAGAATTGCAAATATTTTCCCCAGTATTTGTATTTTAAATTTAGAATTTTCTATGTAAACAGTTCTATCAATTCTTCGTGGCTTCTAGGTTTTGTGATATCCAAAGTTCTTGTTTTGTGTTTATTACTCAGTTACTTCATTGAATTCTCTTATTATTTGTAATAATTTTGCAGCACCAGCATTTTAAAATACCATTGTTAAGTCAGTCTTCCTAACACACAGCCATGTTATGTTACTTGTCTGCTCAGGCACCCTCACCAGCTCCACGGAAACCAACAAATGAGGTCTAGCTCCTTAAATTGGCCTTTAAGGTGCTCTAGCATTTGTTTTCAAACACAGCCTATCTTCCAAAAAGTATCTTCCAGAATATGTAATTTATGCTCTGGCCAGGTTAGGTATCTCTTCATATTAGGAACTCTTGCTTTCCTACTCTGCAACTTTGCCAAAGCCACACTTTCTGGAATTTCTTCCCCTTACCACTCCTCCCACTGCTGTTTTCATTGAACTTGTTCTTTAAAAGCCAGTTCATATATCACCACCCCTATGAAGCCTATCTTGATTTCTTCTGCCAAGAAGGACTCTCTCCCTCTTTTGAACTCACACAGCCTTCTGGATCTCTCTTAGGACACGAATTACATTCTCCCTTATGCTAAAGTTATTTTGGGTCCATATCTCATTCCTCCGAATAGAATGTGAGCTCATTCATTCATTCAGCTAAGTTTTAGTGATACTATGTGCCAGGTCTTATCGTAGGCACTGCATATTCAGCCCTGAACAATGCAGGTATAGTACCTTCATACAATGATGCTTTCTCCTAGCCAGCTGGAAGTTTTAACCATGTAATTATGTGTCCTACCAACTTTGGTCAAGTTCGGTGCCTACACATAGGTAATCAGCTAATACTTGTAAATCGGTGGACAAATGGATGCGTGGATGGGCAGATGGATGAAGGGGCAGGAATAGAATGTGTGAGATGAAGAGGGGTAGACTATTGGGGGGGGTGTAGTGAGAGGAGTTAGGTTATGAGCTTATTTGAAGTCTATGCAGCTCAAGGAATTTTTATATCACCCAGAGTCACCAACTGACCATCATTAAGAGTTGTGAATGTGGATGTGTTAGGGGAGGAGGAGCCCATCTGCCCAGTTTACTGTTCAGAGAATTTCCTTCATAATTATCTGGTTAAAGAATTCTGTTAAAAGAAACATGACCCTGATCACCCCTAGTGACTGCTCTTTAGTCACATCCTGGTGCTCTCCCAACACCTATCACAGGACCAGCTGCCCCCCTCCCCATTCTCTACATATGGTATTTCCCCCCCCCCCGCCCCCCGGCTTCTCTAAGCTGACGTGTGGCTGAGGTAAAGTGCGTTTCATTCTTCTAGATCCTTGCAGTTAGACTGTCTTCTGGAAGGAATTTAGATAGGCAGCCCAGGCAAGAAGGTATGGAGAGAGCCCAGAGAAAACCTTTTCTTAGGCTACTTCATCTAAAAAGTGTGGACTTCTTCCAGCTCTGCTGCTAAATGTCAGTGTCCAAAGAATCAGCCAGGAAGGAAAGAGTTAAGTGAGTCCTGCTTTGGGGTCTGGGCCCTGGGTATGAATTCCTGCTTCCCAGAGATCTGCCAGCCAGTGAGACCAGGGGCTAAATTTAGAGGGTGGCTGAGGTTTCCTGTTAACAGCTGTCTTGCCCTCGGAGAAGAAGCACTGGAGAGAGGAGAGGCTGGTCAACTCTCCGGTCAGAGCTAGTGGCCATTTCATCTGGGTCCCCTGGCCCGAGTGTCTGCCCCTGGGTGTGGAGATACAGGGAGGTCGGCGGTGAGTGTGCTTCTCCCCTCCTTTTGTCCTGGCAAGCCCAGGACTTGCCAGCAAAGGGGCAGAGGCTCTGCCTGTGTATCAGGGCCCAGCCATGCATTCCTGACGTCCAGGGTCAGCTGTTGGGGATTTCATGTCCCTTAATAGGCTGTGGCAGGCGCTTGAGCCTAAGGCCCCACTCCCGAAGATCAGCTGCACCTCCCCCAGTAGAGACAAAAGGTGTGTGCTTGAGTGCTTGAGTGTGTGTGTGTGAGAGAGCAAGAGAGTATATGTGTTTGTGTGTGTGTGAGGGTATGTGACTGAATTTGTGTGTGCTGCACAGGAGGCTCACAGAAAGACTTTTCTGGTTTGATCACCTCACCTGGGGAATTGACTGTTCTTCAACCTCTTTAGCTATAGCTAAGAAAAACTAATGGTTTACCTCTTGCTTCCTTGCTGGCATCTGTGGAAGAGCCAGATTGCCCATTATCTTAAATACTGTGACCTCAGGCGGGCGGTTAACAGGGCTGGGGTGCGTTGCTTGGGATTCTCATAGAAGGCACTGGATGGGGTCTGCCTCGGCTTCCCCATGAGTCCTTTACCCACCAGGGCTAAGACCCTTTGCCTGTTTTACCAGTTTCCCAATTTGGCAGATGGAATGGTAATAGCATCCCTGTGTATCTCAGAGTTTCTTGTGTTGTGGTACTCAAATGAATACACACCTGAAATTGTGTCGGGAAACATAAGATAGTATGTGGTGGCCTCCCCGTTCCTAGTCCCATGGGGACAACATCACTGACACTCCTTCTAAAGCCTCTGGAGCCTGCTTCTCTAACTGCCTTTTACCTGCCAAACTTACAGAAGCTGACCAGCTGTCATGGCGACCAGTGGGGACCCAGAGGAGGAGCAGGTAGTTCCAGATGAAGAGGATGAAGCTGACGTGAGGGCTGTGCAGGCCCGGTATCTCCGGAGCCCCTCCCCCAGCCGGTAAGTGAAGAGGCGCCAAGCTCCAGGGCCCTAAGCCACAGTGACATGGGTCCCAGGGAGCCACGGCCACTCCCTTAGGTCCACTCATTCTACGAACTTTATTGAGTACTTACATGTCAAACTTTCTGGAGGAGTCAAGCATGCAAACTGTATTGCAGTGGGGCACAGTAAGTGCCAGATGTTACTGTATCTGGGCCCTCGAGGGTGTGATGGGCCGGGGACTGGGCCAGCTGCATTTGGAAGAGAAGGCTCCTGGGAGGAGACGATGCTGCGCCTTTGCCTTAAAGCATGAATAGGAGTTGAGCAGGTCCACCTGGAGGTAAAGCTGGTGGGTAAGATGTTTGAGTCACCTGGACTGCATAGATTGTAAGGGAAGGCCTCAGGAGGAAGGAGGCCCATAGAGTCAGGGCCCTTAGTACTGAAAGAAGTTTGTATCTGTGATCAAGCTGTGCTTTTCCAACTGGGATGTGTGCATGCCCGGGGACAAGTGATAAGCATGATGTGCCTCCCTGGAGAGGCCTCTTTCTTTTATGACAAGTAATTTGAGACTTTTTTACATTAAAATATTGAGAACCCCTTATGATATAGAATGAACAATTTACAGTATTTTTAAAGAAAACTATCATTTTTTAAATCATCAGACATCAAAGAAACTTCGTGCTTAATTACCTGCTAAAGCCATAGTGGGTGTATGTCCATTTTCTTCTGTCCTAAATGATAGAGGGAGACCTGCCTTCAAGTCATAGCTCTGTCACCAAATTGCTGTGAAGAATCACTTAAACTCTCGAGCCTGAGTCCCCTTGCCTACAAAAAGGAAAGGAAAGGCGTAACTATGTCTAGGCAACTTTCACCTCTGAGGAGGTGTGATTCTGCTTGACTTCATTTTTTCTGGGTTCTTCTGAGGATTTGCTGGCTTCTGCTTCTCAGGGATCAAACGGCTTACCCCCTGGAGTAGGATGGCAGGTGCTCTGTGCTCACGGGCCAGAACAGTAGGCTCCACAGTGAAGTTTGGAGACTCCTCTTTAAAATTCAGCATTATGTTCCCACTTGAAAACACTGTCAGGACTGAGCCGTTTAAAGCTTCTCCCTGAATCCTCCCAGACAAGGCAGAGGTAGCCTTATGTGTGGATGAGGTCAGGGGCCCCCTTGTGTATCAGATATGAAAGCACCAGCTGCCAAAACAAGTGGACGTTTTCTCTGACTCAGACTGAATCTGAAACAGGTGTCTGAGCCATGATGCAAGGACTGAGGGACCGTCTCTCGTGATCCACCGTTTTAAGACTTGGCTCCTAAGGTTGCCATGCTCATCAGCATCAAGACAAAGGAGAAAGTGTGGAGACTCTTACAGGAGGTTTTTTTTTGGGTGGGTCAGGCCTAAAGATGGCACATTTCACTTCCACTCACATTCCATTGGCTGGAACTCTGTAAGGCCGTGCTTTCTTGCAAGGGTGGGTGGAAAATGAGGTCCGTGAGCCTTGGAAAAAGAGGAAAGGGGTTTTTGATACATAGCAGTCTCAGCCACAGTATACCCCTCTGCTCACTTAATATCCATGGTACCTTTCTTCCACTCACAGCACACATTTACTGCCTCCCAAAGGAGGCAACTCAAGTTCCCTGTCCCAGCTGCTGCATACAGTTCAAAGGCGAGGAGCTCCATGCGGAGTGTATCTTCTCTCTGGGGTCTGAAGACAGCAGCCTGGCCTGATCAGGATAACCGCAAAAAAAAATCTCCCATTTGATAAAAGGAGGAATGGGAGACACAGCAACTACTAGTGCATGCATTTGATGAGCAAGTCTGCCCTGAAAGTGGGAAACCATCCTGGATTTGCCCTTGATTTGGCTCTCTGGGAGGAACTCCCTTATCCACTGTTCTCCATTGCCTCTAGCTCCACCCTCTGGGCCTTCTTCCTTATTCATTACCCTCCAGAGCACATCTGAAGTGGGGTCGGAGAGTGAGTCTTCCTTGAAGGCTGTATATCTTTTGCAGACTGTTTCCTTCTCCTGGATTTTTTGGGAGCCCAAAGCCTGTTTAAGGCTTAAACAGCCAAAGGCTTTTTAAGGCTCATGGTTTCTTTGCAAATATGACCCCTTCAAAAACTTTATAGGTTTCTGATCCACCTCGACTACACAATTCCATGTCAGTAACCACACCCAAAGTCCTTTTTCTAGATACAATTTTCAAGTCTGATTTATTTCTTTACTTCCTGGTCTACATGCTTCACTCTCAGGTTGATGACAGCTATCTTGAGAGATTATCTGAAACTGTAAATGTGGGTGGGAAGTCTAGGGTGCATGCTGTAATTTCTAGTGTAACGGTTAAAAGTTTCATAACAATGTATTAATTGACAAGATAATGAGGGGGAGTGTGCAATAATAAAAAATAACAGACAGAAGAGAAAAGGAATATAGAAAAGGCATAATAAATAATAAGAAAATAGTACGTTGGTAGATTTAAATCCAAATGTATAAGAAATTACATTAAACATAGACTAAATACTCCAGTTAAAAGACAAAGATTGGCAGACCTGAATTTATATTAAAAAAAAAAAAAAGCCTACACACTGTCTGCAAGAGATGCACCCACTTTAAATATAAGGATATAGAAAGGTTGTCAGAGGCTGTAAAACTTATACAGTGCTGTTGTAGTTGCACATAACAGACTACCCCAAAACTTAGTGGCATAAAACAACCCTTTTATTACGCTCACTGTCAGGTATCTAGGCAAAGCCCAGTGGGGTTGGCTTGTCTCTGCTCCAAGATGCCTGGGACCTCAGCTGGGAAGACTCAAAGTCTGGGGGAAGAATTGAGGACTGGGGGTGACTCAACAGCTGGGGCTGGTATCCCTGAGGCATCTTCACATGGTTGGCCGTTGATACTGGGACCTCAGCCAGGCTGTGGCCAGAACCTATACGGTCTTTTGCATAAGTTCTCCACGTGGGCCAGTTTGGGCTTCCTCACAGCAGGTGGCTAAATTCTAAGAGAAAGCATTCCAAGAGCACAAGGCAAAAGTACATCACATTTTCATGATCCAGCCTCAGAAGTCACATAGCATCACTTCTGCTCTCTCCTCTGCTGTCAGAAAACTCCACACAGTTTCAGAGAGAGGACTATCAAGGTCACACAATTTAAGAATACCAAGCAGGATGGGAAATATTGTTGTTGCTATCCTTGGAAAATATAAACTGCCGTAATCTGGAACACTAACCAAACAAGAGCTGGTGAAGCTATATCGATACCAAAGTAAACGTTAAAGTAAGCATTATTAGAAACACACAGGGGCATTTCATAACGATAAAAGGTTCAGTATACCAGGAAGATGTAACTTTAACTTTCTATGACCTAATAACATAGCCTCAAAATATATTATATAAAGCAAAAAATGACAGAACCACAAAGAAAAATATAAATCCACAATCTTAGTTAAATGTATGTATATATTTAAAAACAATCTCAGCAACTAAATCAGTAGGAATATAGGAAGTTTGAACAGAATAATAAGAAAAATTAACCTAATTAGCATTTAGAGAGCATGCACCCAACTACAGGATATACAATCTGATCATGTACACAAGGAACATTTACCGTAACAGACCATATACTGGGCCATACATATATCAACAAATTTTAAATTATTGAAATCATACAGAGCATGCTCTCTGGCCATAGAAGGATTAAGTTAGAAATCAATAACAACAGAAAAATGACTAATAGAAATTCAAATAAAAATCACACTTTAATACTATTACACACTCACCAGAATGGCTAAAATTAAACACTGGCGATACCAAATCCTAGTGAGGATGTGATGGAATCAGAACTCTCATTCACTGCTGGTGGAAGTGTAAATTAGTACAATCATTTTGGAAAATGATTTCACAGTATTTACTAAAGGTAAACATGTGCCTGCCCCATGACCTAACAGGCTCACTCCTTTTATTTTATTTTTTTAAGATTTTATTTATTTATTTATTTATTTATCCCCCCCCGCCCCTTGCTGCTTGTGCTCGCTGTGTCCATTTGCTGTGTGTTTTTCTGTGTCTGCTTGTCTCCCTTTGTTGGGTCGTCTTGCTGCGTCAGCTTACCACACCGCGCGGGCTGGCTTGCCTTCACCAGGAGGCCCCAGGAATCGAACCCGGGACCTCCCCTATGGTAAACGGGAGCCCTATTGATTGAGCCACATCCACTTCCCTCACTCCTTTTAGATACATGACCAAAATATGTACAGATGTGGACCCGAAGATGTTTTAGCAGCAAACAACCATTGAGACTATAAAATGTTAAAACAGCATGATAGAAAAACAAAACAAAACAAAACCATGATGACTTGTCCAATTAGCAGTAGGCTAGATAAATAAACTCTGGTATATCTTTTTAAAATACTGCCCTAGAGAATAGACATTTTATTAAGAACTTATCACTTTGCACTTCACAGATTATTTTTGTCCAGTAGTCCTCGGGACAAAAGTGGTGGGGAGGGAGGGTTACTGAATGGAGAGGTAGCAGGCAGGGAAGACCAGTTCTGCTGTTTTCACAGTTTCGCATACAGTGAGCCTGCCACAGGACAAAAACAGTTATTATTAGGGAAGTTCCACCAGCAGTCTATCCTTAGTCTTTCCAGCAGCCAGGCCACTCCTAGGCAGAAACAGGCATGAAAGACCCACTGACATGTGGGAAGGGCTGTGCATCTGTGGACCTGCATGGGCTGTACCTTCCCACAAAGATTACAAAATATGAGGTATAAACTATTAAAACTGGGTTGGCTTTTGCCATATCATCCGATCAATCCTACTTCCTTATTCAGAACCAGATGAAGGATTCTACAGCCTTTAAAAAATGAAAAGACAATTAGCAGACTGGGAGAAAATTGTTGCAAATCACATATATGATAATGAACTTGTATCCGGAATATTTAAAAACTCTCAAACCCAATAATAAAGAATTAAAAAATTTTAAAATGGGCAAAAGATTTGAACAGATACTTTACCAAAGAAGATATGTGGATGGCAAATATAAGCACAAAATCCTTGGTCATTAGGGAAATGCAACTTAAAACCACAATGAAATACCACTGCACACTTATTAAAATATGTCTAAAATTTAAAAGATGGACTATATCAAGGTTGGCAAGAATGTGGAGCACCTGGAACAACCATATGCTGCCTAGGAATGTAAAGGGGTACAGCCACTTTAGAAAACCATTTCTTAATAAGTTAAACATACACCTACACCTATATAATTCAGTCACTCTACTTCTTAGTAATTACCCAAGAGAAACAAAAACTTATGTCCACACAAAGGCTTGTACACAAATGTTCAGAGCAACTTTATTTTTAATTGCCAAGAATCCAGAAACAACCAACAAGTGAATTAATAAACATATTGTTGTATATTTATACCCTGGGTTACTATACAGGAAAGGAAGAACTACTGATTCATACAACATGAATGAATTTCAAAATCATTATGCTGGGAAGCGGATGTGGCTCAATCGATAGGGCTCCCGTTTACCATATGGGGTTCGATTCCCGGGGCCTCCTGGTGAAGGCAAGCTAGCCCGCATGGCTCGGTGAGCTGACACAGCAAGATGTCACAACAAAGGGAGACAAGCAGACACAGAAAAACGCACAGCAAATAGACACAGCGAACACAAGCAGCAAGGCGGGGGTAAATAAATAAATAAATAATAAATCTTAAAAAAAAAAAAAAAAAATCATTATGCTGCTTGAAAGCAGCCAGACAAAAAAAAAAACTACATACTATATGCTTCCATTTATATAAAATTCTAGAAAATGCAAACTAATCTCTATCGTGAGAGAAAACAGATCAGTGGTGGTCTGGAGAGCAGGGGGAAAGGAGCGGGAAGAGGCAGGACTTACAAAGGGGCACTGGGAAATGTTGAGGGGTGATGGACAAGTTCAAAATCTTAATTTTGGTGATCATTTCACAGGGGTATACACATGCCAAGCCTTACCAAACTGTACATTTTAAATTTGTGCAGCTTGTACATCAGTTATACCTCAATAAGGCTGGCTTTTTTTTTAATAATAAATTTTTTTCTATTTTTAAAGAAGTTTTAGATTACATAAATTTTACATTAAAAATATAAGGGATTCCCATATGCCCCACTCCCTCCCCCTCCCACACTTTCCCACATTAACAACATCTTTCGTTAGTGTGGTACATTTGTTACAATTGATGAACCCATATTGAAGCATTACTACTAACCATCGACTACAGTTTACATTGTAGTTTACACTAGGTCCCACACAATTTTATAAGTAATGACAAAATATACAATGGCCTGTGTCCGTCACTGCAATGTCATGCAGGACAAATCTAATGTCCCAAAAATGCCCCCATATTACACCTATCCTTCCCTCTCCCTCCCCTCAGAACCTCTGGTGGCCACGGCCTTTACATCAATGATAAGAGTTCTTCCATTGCTAGAATAGTAATAAGTCTATAGTAGAACAATAATGTCTACTTTATTCCATTTTCATTCCCCAATCTTGAGGATTTGGGGATGGTGATTCCGACTCTGCTTCTAATTGAGAGTCAGATAAAATAGACTTTAAATGCGAAACTATTGTAAGAGACAAAGAAGGACACTATATATTAATAAAAGGGTAATCTCTCAAGAAGAAAGAACAATCATAAATAGTTATGCACCTAACCAGGGCTCCTCAAAATACATGAGGCAAACATTGGAAAAACTAAGTGGAGAAATAGATGCCTCTTCAATTACA
Source organism: Cabassous unicinctus (assembly GCA_029593785.1). Taxonomy (NCBI): domain Eukaryota; kingdom Metazoa; phylum Chordata; class Mammalia; order Cingulata; family Chlamyphoridae; genus Cabassous; species Cabassous unicinctus. The sequence continues at coordinate 14,581 of JAQZBX010004562.1, read as the reverse complement.
ATGGGGGACTTTAATATTGACTTTTTTTTTAAAGCCATAAAAGAAGGAAAACCCTCTGCTGGGGGAGTGGGGTTGTGTGTGCATGGTGCTGTGGAATGAATTTAAGTGGTGGAATCGAGGCCAACATTGGATAAAACATGGTCTCTCACTATTAGCCAGGAGGGCTTGAGCTCGTTACATAAACATAACATGGGAATTCCAGTTTTACCCAGGGATAGAGATTAAATAAAATAAGGTATATAAAGGCATATCAGGTGGTTGATAAAAGGTGGTTTCCTGCCTTTTCTTTCCAGAGAAATACCTGACAGCCACTTCCCTTCAGTAACTCATGCTGTCAAGAGATTTTTATTTACCCAGAGTCACATACAAACTGATATAAAGCCTCGTGTTTCTCTAATTCTGCCATAAGCAAATACGTACTCTAGGCAACTGATCATCACCTAACACTATTGGTCCCTTGACCCAACAGTCTTCCTTGTACTTGATAAGTGCCTGAAATTCCATCTTTCTGGTGTTATCTCTTTAGCTAATGGCAGGAGTCTTTTTAAAATTAAATTATGTATGAAGTCAGCAAATACCCCACAAACTGACTCTCAGTCGTATACCGCTGCCCTTTCCTGTGGACGTATGATGGGGTCTTGCATAACTCCAGCCAGTTCTCCAAACAGCCACCACCAATCAGGGGTAGTTCAAGGATGAAGGCTGCTTGCCTTCCTGCCATGGAGCCTTACCATTTCAAGCCTCACCTGTAAATCTCATTCTAGTGTGAGTGAAGAAGCTGAAAAAGTGGAGAGTGATTGCTTAATGGGTACAGAGTTTCTGTTTGGGGTCATGTTAAAGATTGGGTCATGGATGGTAGTAATAAGACAACAGTGTAAGAGCAATTAATGCCACTGAATTCTATACTTAAAAATGGTTAAAATGGCAATTTATGTTATATTTATTTGTTACCACAATAAAATTTTAAGAAGAAAAAAACCTGAAAAAAGAATGTAGATAGTGGAGGGTAGAGGGTTAAACTATGTCAGATCTTCATTTTTATCTGAGTTAGGCCCTGGCCTCAAACACCTGAAATTCAAACCCAGCCACTATGAGTCACTCTCTCTGGAAGAAAATCTATGGCTGGAGAGTCACCCTTCTCCCAGATGGATATATTAGACAAAATTTCCCCAAGCAATGAGTTGGCACTAAAATTTAAAATCCCCTGGCTAGGAGTGGCAAACCAAGGAACAGCTTGATGGGGTCCTCTCCCTTACCCAAATCTCCATCTCACCTCCCCAGACGCCCATGTGAGCACAGTCTAAGAAAGCAGGAAGCTTGCCATGCAAAGCAACCCCAGGGCGCCAGCGCCCCCACAAGCCCTCCCATGTAAGTCCTCTGGAGCCCACCACTGCTTCCGTCTCTTCCTTGTGAGCTGCTACCAGTTTTCTCTTCCTGTCTAAATAAAGGAGTGACTCCTTTTCCCTTCTTTTCTCCCTGATTTAAAGAATGTTTTTCTGTTTCCCTTTATATCTTCCAAGTCAAAGCCCACTCCTCGCTTTGGCTTTTTGGGGCTGAATTTTCACACTTGTCAATTAAAAGAATTTCTCATTGGTGATCTTTCTTTCACAGAGACATTTCTTCCTCATTTGTCAGCGCAGTTCTCTGACTCTGCTTTCCTTACCTTTCCAACTGCCAAAGACTGTGTGCGTGGCAGTGGGTGGGGTAGGAGATGCAGGGCAGGAAGTGTGATTTGTGTGTTCTTATCGAGGTTTTTTGGGAACTGGCTCCTCCTATCTGCCCTTTCTTTTCTATATTTCTGTTTTCGTGAAGATGTTTCTGCCCTGGCACTTTCACTTAGCTGCTGACAGCAGCTTGCTAACACTCAATCTCCTTTAGTTTACTGACTTCTCTCCTTCCTTGGAGCCTGAACTTTGCCTGTGTGTAGTCACCTGCCCTGAAGTGACTCTGAACAATTAGAGGGGCTCAGAAATCTCTTCTTTTTCTCAAAAGCCAAATCAAGAAAGACACCCCCTCCTGGGCCTCTGCATTCATTTCATTTCTAAGGGAGTCAGCTGGAAGTGAGCAGCTATCGGAGGGCCTGGGTAGAAGAAGCCCCACTTCCCCGCCACTCTGTACCTTGCCAGCCTGGCGACTGGCTGAAAGCTGTAGCTTTTAAACTCTGCTGAGTGTAACCGGCAGTAGGCACATCACTTACATCTCAAGTCAGAATATATATATATGAATAAATTTTTTAAAGTTTCACAAAGCTGTACTTAACCTTATGATGGACAGCGCTGTTCTATTTCTTTCTTTTTTCTTTTTATTCCAAATGCTGGGCATCATCTATTAAATTGATTTTATGATACACTGATGGGTCACAGCGGGCAATTTGGAAGAAACACAGGTTTAAAGAAAGCTACACCAGTCTCCTCCTCTTGGTTACCAAGTCTATCAAGCTCCCCTTTATTGTTTCTCTTTCAATTCGTCCTCAAGGCTTTTCAGCGGCCGCTTCCTGATCCTATGATGAGGTGTGTATCGACCCTACAGCCTCTTTCTCCCTGCCTGTCTGCCTTGAACGGCCAGCCTTGCCGCTTTCTAATCAGTGTGTGAGTGTCATCTCACTCCATCTCAACTATCCTAGTTGGGGCATAGACGTGGTCATAAATCAAAATCTCCAGGGCCGCCGTCTCACTGACCTTGCAAATGCAAGCAAGGTCAGTTATTCGGGTCTCTCCCTCCTTCTTCCTTTCTTTCTCTGCAAGTCTGCTTCTCCACGCCTGAACATTGCTCTCCACGCAGGTCCTTTTACTTCCTATCCCCATGCCCTTCTTTATTAGACTCAGTAAGCCGTGTCTGTGGCAAAACAGCTTTATTACTGTCAGGTTTTCATCGCCCCTGATAGCAGTTGACTCATAAAAAGACTTGTAATCTACATCCTACTGGATAATGTTGAGCTTTGTTTATGGTTGTTCACATTTTGGCACCAGCAGCCAAGGACAGAAACACTGCGGGGCGGGGGAGGGCATCTGTCCTTAGACCTCTCTTTTCTCAACCATAATACCCACCAACTTCCCAAACCTGTAACTGGGGAGGGGTATCACCTGTGAGTTCTCAGAGTCTCTGACTAATTAGCCCAAGTTCAATCTTTACCACCCACAAGAAGGGAGGAGGTTTCCCAGTAATTTCTGTTCTCAAATTTTAATTTCAAATTCTCTCCACAGCCTCAGAGCTTAGGTGTATTTATTTAGGGCAGATTCTCAGCCCCCGGAATTTGTCACATAAAACCAAATCCACACAATCTGAAGCTGACATTGTTGAGGGAAAGTGTCAGGTAAAGGGCTCCCGGACAGACTTTCCCAGGCCAGGATGGGCCACAGCACCTGCCGAGGTCTTCCTAGGACAGGTGTGGGCACCTCTCCTTCCTTTTTTCAGTTCGAGTCAGTGGCTTGGAATACTGATTACAGATGGGAGAAAGCCTCTCTGGAATGCAGAGCCCTGAAGGCCTGCAGAGGAACCGAGGAAAAGGACATTGAGAAGACCTGAGGGGCTGTGTGAGGGTGGGCTTTACAGGCAGTGTAGTCAGACAAGAATTCTCAGCTCATTACCCGCTCGTGGCTTTGTGGGGTTTTGCCCCCAAACCTTCTTTTATATTATATGAGAGGCTTGTGACCATCTTTAGCCTGCCTTAAGAAAAAATTTCTGATTGCCAACATAGGCCTCAGAGATTGTACACATCTTGGCCAGAGAGTGGGCATGGACAGATTATAGCCAGGGCCCTAGCTGTGTCTAGCCTTGCTAATGAAGAGCAGGTAGCAAGTAATTGATAAATACTTCTTGCTGTTTGTTGTAACTGCCACATTCTCCTAAATATGGTGCTAGTGAGGACAAATTCAGTCAGTCAGTGAATCCAAAAATATCTGTTAAGCATTTACTCTGTGCCAGATACTGTGTGCTGTAAGTACAACAGTCAGCAAAAAACCCAACCATGGTTCCTGCCCTCATAGAGGATATGGTCTAGTATAGGAAACAGATGTTTATCAAAGATCTCATAAATAAGTGTAAAAGTGCATCAGATAGAAGTGCCATAAAGGAGTGGCACATGGTGCAAGGAGAAGTAGAGGTCAGGGGAAGGAGAACCCTGGTAGAGGCACAGTTAGGGATATTCTGTAGTATCGGTACCCCAGAAGAACAAAGGACAAGAGAAAAATGAGCAGCAGGACATCCAAGGGTGGGAACATAGTAAAGAAAGTGAGACCCCAATAGGGTGAAGTCCTCCCAAGCACAGGAAAACCCTCTTCCCTGCACAACCTAACCATAACATCAACTCATACTCCACGGGTGCCAACACGGTTTAAAAATAGATGGGCGTGGATAAACAAACTCCAGTACATCCATACAATGGAACATTATTCAGCGGTAAAAAGAAAGGAGCTATCAAGCCAAGAAGAGACATTAAGGAGGCACCTTAAGGACATTTTGCTAATTGAAAGAATCCAGTCTGAAAAGGCTACATACTGTATGATTCCAACTGTATGACATTTTGGAAAAGGCGAAACTAGAGAGAGAGTAAAAAGATCAGTGGTTGCCAGGGACTCAGGGGTGGGGAGAGATGAATAGGTGGAGCACAGGGCCTTTTTAGGAGAGTCAAGCTATTATAGTGCAAAAATAGGGGATATGTGGCATTATGCATTTGTCAAAACCTATAGAACTGTACAACACAAAGAGTGAACCCTGATGTAAACTATGGGCTTTAGTTAATAATAAGGTATTGGTATTGGTTCATCAATTGTTACAGATGTAACACACTAATGAGACAAGATGTTAATAATAGGAGAAACTGTATGTGGGAGAGGTGGGGCAGAGGACAGGGAGCATACAGGAACTTTTCATACTTTCTGTGCAATTTTTTCTATAGACCTAAAACTGCTATAAATAGGCTATTAAAATTTTTAAAAATGGAAAATCTCCTGGGATATGGAGGCACAGACCTCAGGTCTAGATTTGGGGAGAAACAATGGAGAAAGAGCAGTATCCTAATGCCCATAGTTTCTACATAAAATCCCAAGCAAAGGGCTGGGCCAGGCAGTTGTGTAGCAGCAGCTAGCCAAGCCACGCACTGATCAGGTGACCCAGGGTGTGGAAATCCACCTGCTTGTGTCAACGTGGAAAGACGCTTGCCTGAATTAATGGAAATCCTGATTCAATGCTTTGTTTCAAAAACAAAAGATAATTACTTTATTCATGATAGGTTAGTGAAACATTGACCTACAAATAAGCACTAGAAATGAAAATGAGGCATTACTGAAAATTCGTAGTGAGGTTCGTTATAATGCCACACCCAGATGTAAAATAGAAAGGCAACTGAGCCACAGGATGCCCAGTGTTCTGCACCGTTGGGTTCCCCAAACTTAGGAAGGCATTCCACTTCTCTTTCTACTTTACCACTTGTGGCTCTAATCAGATCCGGATTCCTCCTTGAAAAAGAATGCCTTCCATTCAGGTGCTGCACAGGGTTATCACGTGTGAATACTCTCTTCTCTTAGGTACTCGATGGTCTCAGAAGCAGAAACAGAAAGCATTTTCATGGAGCCCATTCACCTCTCCTCTGCTATTGTAGCCAAACAGATCATCAATGAAGGTAATACAATCAGAAGCCGGGTGGCAACGGGGAGAGTCCAAGGGTCATCAGGAGACCCTTGGAGGGGGCCCACTGGTAAGTGTAAATGTGCTTCTCATCACGTTAAAAGGAATAGATCCTAATCCTTAAAGGCAATTCTGTCATTCCTTATCAACCATCCTGGGGCAGAGGAGGACATTTTCAATCAGTGTGAACACTTTTCTAGTCCACAGACAGGAGGAGGCTCCAGGGGTGGGAATCTGCCTGAGCGCCTCCCACCCAGTTTCCTGGTTAACTTAGGGGTCCTGGGGCAGCTACTGCTAGAGACACAGACGTTAGAGCCCAGGAAATGACTAGGAGCATCCAGAGAGTTCTGTTCAAAGGGACTTCTGGAGTGAGGTTTGCATCTTGGAGTGCACATGGGGACGAGGGAGGAAAGGCTGGGGTGGGGAGAGATACTGCTCTTGACCATAGAGTTTGGAGCAGAAAATCTGCACTATACACAGCCTGATTGGATGGAATTTTTTCTCTAGTCAATTTTGGGCAAATAATCTTTTCTGATTTGTTTCTCCCCCTTTTTCTTCCCTTTTCCCTGGTGACCTCTGGGCACTTCTGGTGGGATGCAGTAAGGTGGGGGATAGCGGCAGCACTGCCCAGGAAACAGGACCAACTGGCCTTTGGGCTTTCTCTGGCATTCACTACCAGCGGTCATGATCCTCCCTGACCCTTTGGGTTCCCACCAGGGTCCCTGGAGGACATCTGGATCTCCAGCTCAGCTTATGGGAACCAAGAATTCAACCAGCTGTTTCTGGTTGCTCTGGGAACCCTAGATGGTACTATCTTTACAAAGCCCCTCTGCTTTTTTTTTTCCCCCTCTCTCTTTTTGTCTTAACTAGTCTACCTGGAGTCTTTGTTATCTTGTTCCAAGCCAAGCCACATGCCCAGGACTGAGAGATGTTTTCACCCTGGTCTAGTTCTCTCTGAATTGCACCACCTCGCTCTGGAAGACCCACCCTAGCTCTGGAAGGTTCTTTGTCTCTCTGGGTGGTTGGGATCTCCATTGCCTTCTATCCTGCTCTGTGATTCACCTATGGTCCACCAGGCTTGAGTTCTTGATCAGTAAAAGCCCAGCTTTAGGAGTTGTGAGAAAAATACTTCCTTTCCTTGAAAGCTTCACTTTCAAGGTTATTGAATGCTATGGACATTCCAAATCTAATTTAAACCTAAAAGCCAAGCAAGTCCTTCTTTATTCTAGATTTATCCACTCTCCCCTTCTCTGGGATGTTAGCCTCAGTTTCATTAGTCTTAGTGAATGAAAGGCTGTGGAGGAAGAAAAAGACAACATAATATTGGGAAAGAAAAATGTAGCAGAGGATATTTCAAAACATTACTCTGCTCACTAGTGATCACAGGGTTGAAAATGTATGTTGACCGTTGACTGTACACTGTGGGTGGATTGTATGGTGTGAACCATAAAAAAAAAAGCAAGCAAAAAACTCGTGTCAAAGAGCCCTTGAGTTTTAGGAAAGTCTGCACATGCTGCACATCTGAGAGAGCTGAGAGGGGGGAATTTAGGGGCTTTACTTTCTTCCAAAGAAACCTCAAGTAGCAGAAATAAATGGGAGGAATTGATGGAGAGAGGTGAACTCTAAACAGCCTGAGGTGTGGACAAAGGGCCCAGGGAAAGTTGGAGATGCCAGTGGGAATAAGAGAGCTGGGACATTTATTTTAAAATTGAAAAAGAGAAGAAATCAAAACAACAACCTGCTACAGCAAGAGCTGGAGAAGACAATACTGCGTGTTCTCATGAGGCATTGGGGGAGTTTTATTTTTCACATGTAGTAAAGGAAAGATATCAAAGTAAGGGAGGGAAGGAGAAGGGCTTTTATATTTGCTACTTAAGACCCCAGGAGAGCCAGGGAAGAAAACCGGGTAGTGGAGAAAAGAGGAAGGCTGCTTCTCTTTTAAACAAAAGAGCACTGGGTTGCACAGGTCTCCTTCTTTCTGCTTTGGAAGCGGAGCTCAGGGAACACTCAGAGCTGAGACCTGATGTTGGGATATGGGTGCACCAGGTGCTTTAGACGAGGGGAGGGAAAAGAGAGGAGCCTTAGTGACGGGGAGTCCTCGGGCCTGGGCAGAACCAGGATGCCCCGGGTGCACAGGCTCCTGTAAGGAGCTCATTCCTTGCACGGCTGGGCCAAGTCTCTTGTGCAAACGTGACTGTGCTCTTACACAACTCTCTGCCCAGAGACCACCTGTCAGGGGCAGAGATGGTACAGCAGGACATCATGGCCAATGCCAAGGATGCACCTTTCCTACATTCCTCCTTCCCCTTCCCCTTCTTCTTTTCCTTTCTCTCTGTTCAGTATTTTTGTCTCCTAAGTGGAAAGAAAGGCTTTTCTCTTCCCTATTCCTGACTACTTATTTGGAGAAGAGAGCGTCTTACTTTCCCAAAATATTTGAGCAAATATATTAGGAAAAGGAGATAAAGGTCCACCTCAGATATGGGTGAGTCAGAATTTGGGTTCATTTAGAATTCGAGCTTTTCTGACCTATTGTACAGAATAACTCTGAGACCTGTTTTGAGACTGGCACCAGAGGTCTTGGCAAATTTTTGCCACCTGCCTGAAAACTGGGAGGCTAAAAATCACAGGCACTTATATTCTAGTAGAGGGAAGCAGACACTAAATAAAATAAGCAAATTAAGTGTATATTAGCAGGTGATGTAGTACATAAATAACTGCTGAAAGTTTTACTTTGCCCAGGGCTATTTGCATTCCATATATAGAGTGAGTTATGTTATGAAAGAATAATATTTATTTATTCGGTGAACATTTCTGAGCATCCATTTGTACCAGGCAGAGTGGGAGTTTTAGTATGAATCAGATGGCTTGAGAGAAAATATGGGAGGGGGAAGGGAGTGGGTCCCCTTCACCCACACCTATACATACAGCTGCTGCTCCTAACTACAGGGTCCAGGCCAATGCAGAGGGTCCCCTGGACCCCATCAAGTCCTTCCTGGCAGATCCTGCTGGCATTTCAGCCCACACTGAGTCCAGGCAATAAACTGGCCAAGAGTAGGTTCTCCCGAGGAGCAGGGAAGGCCATGGTTCCCTAATCCTTTGATGAGGATGCTGCCTGTCGCTTACAGAACTCAAGCCACGTGGGGTCAGAGCAGACCCCGAGTGCCCAGGCATGCTGGAGTCCGCCGAGCAGCTGCTGGTAGAGGACCTGTACAACCGCGTCAAGGAGAAGATGGATGACACCAGCCTGTACAACACCCCCTGCGTCCTGGACCTGCAGCGGGCCCTGGTCCAGGATCACTACGAGGCCCCCTGGAACGAGGTGGACGAGGTCTGGCCCAACGTCTTCATTGCTGAGAAGTGAGTATGTCTCCTAAGGGCCTCCCTGTCTGATTAGAGCCTGAGAGAGACGATACTCCCTCAACTCTCACCAAAGGCCCCATAGCTCCATCCAGCAAATTGACACTGGCTGACCATCTGCCCAGCCCCGGCCTTGAAGAAAGGCCACCCACCCCACCCACCTACACAGAGATAACCAGGCAAAATGCTGGCATGATTGCTTATCCACCCACCCTCCCACCAGGGCTCTCTATCATAGCCATGCCCCCAGGTGCTTCTCTGGGCCTCCCTTCTTGCCCCAGAGTCTGACCAACACGTCCCCAGCTATCACCCCCATCTCATCGTATAGCGGGACATTCGGGGCCATCGACAACACTGATTGCTTGCCTATTTACTGACATATGAGAAGTGTTCATAATAGAGCAAGAGGAAAAAGTAGGTTACAAAAGAATACCATATGATATATGTATTTAGTAATATATAGATGTGTGAGTGTATAGACGCTTTCCTATAGACAAGAAACTAGAAAGAAATGTGATACAATGTAAACAGTATTTCTCTCTGGGAGGTGGTTTTTGCTTTTTAAAGAAGAAATTGTTGATTTGTTTGTTTGCCTTTATAAAACCTATTTAGAAGAAACATTTGTCTATGTATATCAGTTATTGGGCTTATCCTAGTTACACTGACCCAGAGATGTCCTTTCTTAGAGATTAGTGTATGTAATAAAATTTTACATCATTCATATGTTTTGAAGCATATGGGCTATATTTCTCCTGACTGCATAATTACTTTTTGTACCCAAGAAAAATGAGCTTCTTAGCCCTAAGTAAATATCCTCAAAACAAAGAATAATAGTTACATTCTTTTCATCGCCTAGGCTATATACAATAAAATTTTTCAGAAACTTTTAAAGTTACATTATTGTGATTTTTGCAAAAAAAGAAAAAACCAAACAAAAACACTTTTATTGACTCAGAACTCCCTGCCCCCATATCGACACTCTGCTCTAAGTTTGTTGAGAATATAGGCTGCTTACAGCCACCATCTTTTGCCTGGTTTTATTAATTTCTCACATTTTCTCTTTACCCACAGAAGGCCTCTTATTCAGGATAAACATTTTGGGGAAATAGACAGTAGATTCAAGGCATTTTAAGTCACTTATTTTTCTGGATAGGTGCTTTCAATAATTCCTAAATCCTTGCAGAGCAACAAGATTATGTGTTATATTGTTTACAGTCCCGTTTCTTTGAATAACTTACATCTTTAAGGCTGAAACATTCTGCTGCTCCTAAACAATAGGACTGCTTTTTCTTTTTCTTTTTTTTTAATAAAGGAAACTAGCTCTGTCAATACACCTTGAAGAACCAATTTGAGTTTTTAAAAATATTTACAGGGAGGCTATAAAGTCTCAAACTGGGGACTTTCAAAAAAGCATTACAAATGCTAAGAGACTTATTAAAGACCCTTAGCCCTTCTAGTAGCTATCTCTGGGAGGTGTTTTTTTTTTTTTTTTAAAGATTTATTTATTTATTTATTTATTTATCCCCCCCTTGCTGCTTGTGTTTGCTGTGTCCATTTGCTGTGTGTTTTTTTCTGTGTCTGCTTATCTCCCCCTTGCTGTGAGGTCTTGCTGCATCAGCCCACCGCGCCGCGCGGGCCGGCCTGCCCTCACAAGGAGGCCCTGGGAAGCAAACCCGGGGCCTCCCATATGGTAAACGGGAGCTCCATCGATTGAGCCATACCCGCTTCCCTGGGAGGTGGTTTTACAAGTGCTTTTTATTGTCTTCTTTAGACTATTTTGTCAGTTTTCCTATACTAAACATTTATTATTTTTATAATCAAGATAGATGTTATCTTTTAAAAGTTTATCAATGGCTTCCAGAACAAAAATATGAAAATTCACTCATGCCCTATTCCTTCAGGGCCTTGACAGTGCATAATTGTTGTCAGTATGTTAATCAGTGAAAGTAATTTTTGCTGATCCGTTGACTAATTAAGGAGATGTTCTCCCAATTTCATTGCACATACATCCAGAAAAGGAGAGAATTTGGAATCCCAGGGCAGGCAGTAGGAAAACACCTAGGGACATTGGGTTTCGTGCTCTACTAAGGAGTGGTCAGTTGCCCAGAACCCAGTTCCCAGCACTGGGCATCAAGCCCTAAGTGATCCTTAAATACATCTGTAGGCTCAGGAGCATCTGCATCCACAGTGACTGGGCAGCCCGGGAATCTCCCGGTAAGGCCCTCTGTTTCTTCTTGGACAAGCTTATCCTCTGAAAACTAAGCTCCATTTATTCAGCTGCAGCAAAAAAGACCTCTGAACTAGGAATCGAAAACACGGGTTCTTGATCAGAATCTTTTTCTCCTTTCACAGTCTTGGAAAGTTATGTAAACTATGACTCATTTTTATAATCTTCAAATGGGAGTAAAAACAGTTGCCTTGTCCACCTCTTAAGTTTATTATTAGGATAAAATCAATTAATGTGTGTGAAAGCACTTTGAAAAATATAGCGTGCCATATCAATATAAAGTACACATAATTTTATTATTATTTTTGTCTGCCACTTGTGCATCTGGCTGAATGTCTGTTCCCAAAGTGTAGGGTTTTAAATGAGGGATTTCTGGACCACTTAAAGGTTTCCTTACACACCAGTCTTGTTTTCCTCTTCGCCCTGCTCAGCTCCTATCTCTTCTCTCTCTTGCTACTGCCAAGTCATTGGCCTCTTCTTAGCCTACATTTGCAGAGAAACCCGGGCACATCTGGGAGCAGGAAAGAGGCAATCACCCAGCTGTGGCCTTCCCCACCCGACCAAAGCCAGCTGCCAGTCATTCGTAATGCACCTCGCTAGCTCTGACTCAGTAAAGACGTTCCACTCCTCTCTCCCCAGGAGCGTGGCTGTGAACAAGGGGAGACTGAAGAGGCTGGGAATTACCCACATCCTGAACGCTGCCCACGGTACTGGCGTTTACACTGGGCCCGAATTCTACGCTGGCCTGGAGATCCAGTACCTTGGGGTGGAGGTGGATGACTTCCCCGAGGTGAACATCTCCCAGCATTTCCGGAAGGCTGCTGAGTTCCTCGACGAGGCCCTGCTGACCTACAGAGGTGAGGGAGTCTGCCTGCCCGGGCTGCTAGAATTCCCCCCGGGGAGAAGCAAATGTGGGGAAGGTTTGGAAAACCTCCTGATTACCTGCCCAGTCTGCAGGTTATCTGTCTTGAGAAGGTGGTTGTTATGCTAAGAGGAGGAGAAAGAAAGTGTGATCAATCACCTAGTGAGTATTTACCGAGGGTCCACCAGGCGCCAGGCGCTGTTCTAGGCACTGGGGATACTGTGATGAGAGACACACAAAGCCTCTGACCATTGAATCTCACACTGTAGTGAGAGGAGAGAGAGAGAAAAAAAAACACAGAAAATGTCAGTGATAAGTAGCAGGCAGAGACTGTAGCTAGGAGCATGTGTTAAGAGTGAATGGCTGGGTCCTGGGAGAGGGTGGTCAAGATGGCCTCTCTGAGGGGGTGACATGGAAGCTGAGTGACAAGAAGCCACTAGCCATGGAGAAAAGGGGGAGAAGAGCATTGCTGGCTGAGGGAAGTGCTAGTGCAAAGCCCCTAAGGTGAAATAAGCTTGGTGTGCTCAAGGAGTCAAAGGGCCAGTGTGGGTTAGTGTAGTCGACAAGTGCTAGCGTGGCAGAGGCTGATCAGACAGGAAGTTAAAAGCCAGATGAAGGAAGCTGAAAGGCGCCTTGGGAAGCCACTGGGGGCACTGAGCTGACCCAGGCTTTAGAAAACTCACTCCAACTGCTGTGGAGGACCGTCGATGGCCTTAGGGAGGTGAGAGGAAGTGAGGAGAGCAGTGCTGAGGCTGTGGTTGTAGTCCAGGTAGGAGATGATGGGGATTAGTCTACAGAGTTGATAGAGCAGAAGTTCCAGGAGGGTCTTTAGCCCGTGCAGTGATGGATGAGACCGTCTGGGAGTTAAGTGTCCAGGATTTGATGTTAAGAAACCAGACAATGAGTGCAAAGAAAGAGTAAAAACAACCACCGGCCAGACGAGGGAGCCATCTGGGAATCGGGGGTGGTGGGAAGAAACCTGGGTTTGTGTCCAGGCTTTACTAAGCTCATGACCTTGAGTAATGTCCTTTATCCCTGGGAACCTCTCAGTGTCCTTAAATGTAGAAGAAAGATGAAAAATACCTAATACAAAAGTACCCGAGGATTAAAAAAAAAAAAAAAAGTATATGAAAAACCTAGCGCATAAGAAATGATTAAAAAATTATAGCCATTACTATAATAAATAACAATATTAGTGCTTCCTGGCCTGTCATGGCCAATGGCCAAGAAGAGTAGCTTCTAATGGAAAGGTATAAAGAGTGTGTGTTTGAAACCGTCCCTCTCCTTTTCAAAGCTGAAGAAACAAACAAAAAATACTTTTTAAAAATGCATTGCTTTTGACCAACGTGGAATTGAGCGTGTTTGCCGAATGCTTTGTTGGAGAGGGGATTTGTTCTGCGCCTTTTCGGGACCTGGCGCCAGCGGGCGCCGTGGGGAAGGCGAGCAGACCCCGCACAGCCCGCTGTCCCCCCGCAGCGGGCGTGTCAGATCGCAGAGGTAAACCCCGGGTACACCTCCTAGGAGCAAAGGCGACAGCAAGCAGGCGGGAGAGAGCTGTCCGGAGAGGGGAGAGGGGAAGGAGGCGCCCAAAGGGCGGGGCAGGTTCGGGGTCCAGGAGCTGCGGGGGCTCGAGCTGGAGAGTGCTCACCGGGTTTCCAGGAAGGCGCTAGGAATTCCCTCCAGGGTGCCCTCGTCCGCCTGACCCAACCTGCCAGAAGCGGGCGCCTCAGATCACAGAGGCCCCAGTCACCTGCAGAGGCTCATCCGCCATCTAGACGATCGATTTCCTTGATGCTCATCAACTTCCCTTCTCTCCGCACCCCTGCAAGGCAGGGAAACGATGCTCTTGTCCCTACTGTAGCTTTTGTGGATGGTTCTACACCACAGCCTAGAAGTCTTCACTATCCCTAGAATTACCTCCTGAGCCTTAGTTTCTGTTGCTTCCTCTACTCCCTGATGCTCTGGAGTCAGTTCCTAATGTCTAGGAGGGAGACACTCAAACACCTGCTTCCAGGCATCTTGCCTAATAATCATAACCACCCCAGGAGGGGCTGCTGTTATGTATGTTTTACAGACTGGGAAACTGAGAGCCATTGAAGGTTAAATTACTGCCCTGGTGCAATAATCAAGATTCTCTTGGTTGCTAGTAGGTAGAAATCATCTCAAACCACTTAACAAGCAGCAAAGGCATTAATTGTAAAGGTACAAAAAAAGGGTAACCAGAAGGACAGTAAAGCAACTGGCCCTGGGATAGCTCTGGAGCAAGGACTGGACAACCTCCGACTCTTGGTTTCAACTTTCTCTTTCTCTTTCTACCTCAGATAATATGGCTCTCCACAGGGCTGCTGCCTTCAGGCTAACTGCCTCAGTCCCATTTCCAAATGCCCTGAAGAGAGAATTTGTTTGGCAGACTCTGGTCCTATGTCGACCCTCAGTTTATCAACTGAGTCAAAAATGAGGTGTGGTTTCGGGGCAATTACTTCTGTGTTTTCCTGGAGTGGGGGAGGGAG
>JAQZBX010004561.1:0-59659 GCA_029593785.1 Cabassous unicinctus | reverse complement strand
GTGCTTTGGGTATAAGGTCCAAGAAACCACCATCTACTACAAGATCTTGAAGATGTTTCTCTACATTTCCTTCTAGTAGTTTTATGGTCCTGGCTTTTATATTTAGATCTTTGATCCATTTTGAGTTGATTCTTGTATAGGGAGTGAGATAGGTGTCCTCTTTCATTCTTTTGGTTATAGGCATCCAGTTCTCCCAACACCATTTGTTGAAGAGACTGCTTTATCCCGTTAACAAGGACTTGGTAGGTTTGTCAAAAACCAGCTGACTCTATAGGTGAGGGTTTATTTCTGGGTTCTCAATTCTATTCCACTGATCGACGTGTCTATCTTTATGCCAGCACCATGCTGTTTTGACCACTGTGGCTTTGCAATATGTTTCAAGGTCAGGCAATGAAATTCCTCCCACATCGCTCTTCTTTTTTAGAATGCTTTTGGCTATTCGGGTGCACTTACCCTTCCAGATGAATTTGGTAATTGCCTTCTCTAATTCTGTAAAGTAAGCTGTTGGGATTTTGATTGGTATTGCATTGAATCTATAAATCAGTTTGAGTAAGATTGACATCTTCATGATATTTATTCTTCCAATCCATGAACACAGAATGTTTTTCCATTTGTTTAAGGCTTTTTACATTTTTTTTTAGCATTGTTTTGTAGTTTTCTACATATAGGTCCTGGACTTCTTTGGTTAAATTAACTCCTAGGGATTTGAGTCTTTTTGTTGCTATTGAAAATGGAATTTTTCCCCTGATTTCCTCCTCAGGTTGTTCAGAACTAGTGTACAAAAACATTACTGATTTTAGCATGCTGATCTTGTAGACTGCCACTTTGCTGAACTCATTTATTAGTTCAAGTAGCTTTGTTGTGGATATGTCAGGATTTTCTAAGTACAGGATCATGTCATCCACAAACAGTGAGAGTTTTACTTCCTCTTTTCATATTTGGATGCCTTTAATTTTTTTTTTCTTGTCTAATTGCCCTAGCTAGAACTTCTAGTACAATGTTGAATAACAATGGTGACAGTGGGCATCCTTGTCTTGTTCCCGATCTTAGAGGGAAAGCTTACAACATTCCCCACTGAGTATGATGTTGGCTGTGGGTTTTTCATATATGCCTTTTATCATATTGAGGAATTTTCCTTTTATTCCTGTCTTTTGAAGTGTTTTTATCAAAAAAGGAAGCTGAATTTTGTCGAATATCTTTTCTGCATCTATTGAGATGATCGTGTTGTTTTGTTTGTTCAGTTTTTTAATGTGGTGTATTACATTGATTGACTGTCTTATGTTAAACCAGCCTTGAATACCAGGAATAAATCCCACTTGGTTGTGATGTATAAGTCTTTTGATATGCTGTTGGATTTGATTTGCAAGTATTTTGTTGAGAATTTTTGCATCTATGTTCATTAGAGAAATTGGTCTGTAATTTTCTTTTCTTGTAGAATCTTTATCTGGCTTTGGTATTAGGGTGATGTAGGCTTCATAAAATGTGTTGGGTAATTTTCCCTCCTCTTCAATTTTTTTGAAGAGTTTAAACAGGATTGGTGTTAATTCTTTTTGAAATGCTTGGTAGAATTCACCTGTGAAGCCATCTGGTCCTGGACTTTTCTTTGCTGGGAGATTTTTGTTGACGGATTCAATCTCCTTAAATGTGATTGGTTTTTTAAGTTCTTGTATTTCTTATAGCGTAAGTGTAGACTGGTTGTGTGTTTCTGTCCATTTCATCTAGGTTGTCTAGTTTCTTGGCATATAGTTTCTCATAATATCCTCTTATGATTCTTTTTATTTCTGTGGGGTTATTTGTAACTTCCCCCCTTTCATTTCTGATTGTATTTTTGCATCTTCTCTCTTTTTTTCTTTGTTAGTCTAGCTGGGGTTTGTCAATTTTATTGATCTTTTCAAAGAACCAGTTTTGGTTTTCTTGATTTTCTCTATTGTTTTCCTGTTCTCATTTGCATTTATTTCTGCTCTAATCTTTATTCTTTCTTTCCTTCTCCTTGCTTTGGGATTGGTTTGCTGTTCTTTTTCTAGTTTCTCTAGTTGTTCAGTTAAATCTTTGAGCTTAGTTGTTTCTTGTTTTTTAATATAGGCATTGAGGGCTATAAATTTCCCTCTCAAGACTGCCTTCGCTCTATCCCATAAGTTTTGATATGTTGTGTTCTCATTTTCATTTGTCTTAATATATTTACTGATTTCACTTGCAATTTCTTTTTTGACACACTGATTATTTAGGAGTGTGTTGTTCAGTCTCCACACATTTGTGAATTTACTTTTTTCCTATTATTGATTTCTAGTTTCATTCCATTATGATCTGAGAAGGTGCTTTGTATAATTTCAATCTTTTTATATTTATTGAGAGCTGAATTGTGCCCTAACATGTGGTCTATCTTGGAGAAAGATCTTTGGGCACTTGAGAAGAACGTATAACCCGCTGAGTTTGAATGCAGTGTTCTGTATATATCTGTTAGGTCTAACTTTTTTATCATATTGTACAAGTTCTCTGTTTCCTTGTTGATCTTCTATCTAGTTGTTCCATCTAATGATGTGACTGGGGTGTTGAAGTCTCCAACAATTATTGTAGAAATGTCTATTTCTCCCTTCAGTTTTGCCAGAGTTGTCTCATATATTTTGGGGCACCCTGGTTAGGTGCGTAGATATTTATGACTGTTATATCTTCCTTGTGGATTGTCTCTTTTATTAATATATAATGGCCTTCTGTATCTCTTATAACTTTTTTGCATTTAAAGTCTGTTTTGTCTGATATTAGTATAGTTACCCCTGCTCTTTTCTGGTTACTATTTGCATGGAGTATCTTTTTCCAACCTTTCACTTTCAGCTGGTTTGTATCCCTGGGTCTAAGGTGAGTTTCTTGTAAGCAGTTTATGGATGGCTCATTTTTTTAATCCATTCTATCTGCCTGTATCTTTTGACTGGGGAGTTTAATCCATTCACATTCAATGATATTACTGTAAATGCACTATTTACTTCCTCCATTTTATTCTTTGGTTTTGATATGTCATCTTGTTTTTGTCTCTCTTTTTACTATTTTGGTTATCTTTTCTGCTATTTTTTCTTCTATACTCTCCTACAAGCCTCTCTTTCCTGTCTTTTTCTTTCAGGTTCTAAGGCTTCCTTTAATATTTCCTGCAAAGGTGGATTCTTTTTTGCAAACTCTCTTAGTTTCTGCTTGTGAATATTTTATACTCACCTTCATATTTGAAGGACAGTTTTGCTGGATAAAGAATTCTCAGCTGGCAGTTTTTCTCTTTCAGTTTCCTAATTGTATCATACCACTGTCTTCTCGCATCCATAGTTTCTGAAGAGAAATCTGCACTAAGTCTTACTGGACGTCCCTTGTACGTGATCGTTTGCTTCTCTCTTGCTGCTCTGAGAATTTTCTCTTTGACATTTGACATTCTGAATAGTATGTGTCATGGCGTAGGTCTATTTGGATTTATTCTGATTGGGGTACGGTGTGATTCTTGGACATGTAGGTTCATTTCTTTCATGAGAGCTGGGAAATTTTCAGCTATTATTTCCTCAAATATTCTTTCTGCCCCTTTTCCCTTCTCTTCTCCTTCTGGAACTCCCATGACATGTATGTTGTTGCGTTTTGTGTTGTCATTCAACTCTCTGAGCCCCTGCTCAATTTTTTCCATTCTTTTCTCTCTCTGTTCTTTTCTCTCTTCAATTTTAGCTGCTCTGTCTTCAGTATCACTTATTCTTTCTTTTGTCATTTCAAGTCTGCTGTTGTATGCCTCAAATGTGTTTTTGACCTCACCTATTGTGTCTTTCATTCTCATAAGCTCTATTACTTTTCTGTTCAGGATTTTAAATTCTTCTTTGCATTCTCTCAATGTCTTCTTGATGTCATTTATCTCTTTAACCATATTGTCTTTCAACTCATTAATTTGATTTTAGAAATTTGTGCTCATCTCACTGATCAGTTCTCTCATATCCTGCATCTCTTCTGGGACTTTGATGTATTCCTTTTCTTGGGCCATGTCTTCTATTTTCTTAGTATG
This sequence comes from Cabassous unicinctus, assembly GCA_029593785.1. Lineage (NCBI taxonomy): Eukaryota > Metazoa > Chordata > Mammalia > Cingulata > Chlamyphoridae > Cabassous > Cabassous unicinctus. The sequence goes on along the minus strand of JAQZBX010004561.1, from coordinate 55,641 downwards.
GCTCATAATTTTTTGCTGGTATTTAGGCATCTGGTTAGGATGTAGTTTACTCAGATGCTGAATCTCTTTCTCTTTTATAGGGATTTAGTGGCAGGAGGCTGTGAGTTACCACAGCTCTTTGGTTTTTGTCTCTACCTGGATTGTTAGGATTGTCCTGCTGGTTGCTCAAAACTGGGCACTGGACCCAGTAATTAATTGTAGAGTCGCTTCCTAGGGCCTTGGGCAGGGAGGCTAGAGAGGCCAGGAAAAGCCTCTCCTACTTATTTTTAATTTTCTTATGTGTACTCCCTTGGTCTGCCAGGAGATGGCGCTCTTTGGCAGCTCTCAATTCAATGCCTGGTGGGAGTGTATTTGTTGCAACACAGACCAGATCAATGTGATAGAGCTTCCTGTCTGGAGGCTAAGAGCCTTGTAATTCAAACTTTCTGAGACAGTTCTCCAGTCTTCTCTGGCAGCCCCCTCCCTTTTCCCAGCTAGGAAATATTTCCACTCCCCTCTGAGTCCTCAACAATCAGTCTCTGTTAGTAGAGGAGGAAATTGAGAGGTTTGTATATCATTATACAATGGCTCGGCCCCACCTGGCCTGGAAGGGCTCTTGGGACACCATAGACCAAATGGTTCTGTCGTCGTGATTTCCCTCTTTTGTCCCTCTCTCCTCTGGGTGGTATGCAGCCTTCACCTGCTGTCCTAAACCCTAGAAGATCTTTTTCAGGGCTGTTTCAGCCTGTCCTCTAACTATTTTTCTGGAGAAGAGATTCCCGTGTTTTACTAGTCCGCCATCTTCCCGGAAGTCAAATTAATAAATTGTTTTTTAAAATAAAAAGGAGGAAGACCTTCTTAGACACACAAAAGCTGGGAGAATTCATTGCGAGCTGATACACACTATAAAAAATATAGCAAAATACTAAACAAGTAATGCTGCATCACCAATATTCTTGGTGGCATAAAGCAAAATATTGGGTGGAAAACACATACACCAATTACTCTGAATCAAAAATGGGTTTAGAACAGTTAGGCTCATTACAAAGAGTTTTAGGAAGACTTTAACTCATATTTTGCTTATATTTTCCTTTTTGATGGATGTACAATAGTGATAAATGGTAAAAAACTGTAAATTACTTAAAAATTCCCTTTCAATAAATATAAAATAAAAAGTATTAGTGACAAAAAGCTACTGTATAATAGTTATTTGGCAGTGTTTCATTTTCTTTCATAGTGGTATAGAAGTTTATGATACATCTTATTAACTATAGTCCTTTAGATTTGATAAAATACTGTAATACTTTAAAATTTAAAACTACAGAATTGTGAAATTAATTCAAGAACTAATCTTTGGATGAAAACTAAATAAATAGGGATTTTTTTTGTATTGTGGTGACATACATAAATGCAAAATTTTCCATTTTAACCACTTTTCAAATATACAATTCAGTGGTATTTATTACATGCACAATATTATGCTATGATTACCACCATACATTATTAAAACCTTTTAAATGCCCTAAACAGAATTCTATACCATTAAGCAATAATTCCCCATTCCTGTACCCCCACCCTGCATCTTGCTCACCCATCCCCCCCAGTACCTGGTAACTGGTAATCCACTTTCCATCTCTATAAAATTTGTATATTCTACGTATTTTATATAAGTGGAGTCATACAATATTTGTCCATTCATTTCTGCCTTATTTTCTCACATGATGACTTCAAGTTCCATGCATGTTATAGCATGTGTCATGAGTTTATTCTTTTTTATGGATGAATAATTTTCCATTATGTGTATAGCACATTTTGTATATCCATTCCTCAGTTTATAGACATTTGGGTTGCTTCTGCATTTTGGCTATTATGAATAATGCTGCTATAAACGTTGGTGTACAAACATCTGTTTGAGTGCCTGCTTTAAATTCTTTGGGTATATATCAAGATGTGCATTTTCTGGGTTATATATTAATTCTATGTTCAAATTTCTGAGGAATAATCAAACTAATTTCCACAGTGCCTGCACCATTTTTCAATGTCACCAACAACGTATAAGCATTCCAATTTCTCTGCTTCTTACTTTCCATTTTAAAAATAATAGCCATCTAAGTATGTGTGTAAAGTGATATCTCATTTTGGTTTTGATTTGCATTCCCCTGATGACCAGTGATGTTGAGCATCTTTTCATGTACTTACAGGTCATATCTATATGTTCTTTGGAGAAATGTCTATTCAATCATTTTGCCCATTTTAAAATTAGGTTGTCTTTTTGTTGTTGACTTATCTTAGCTCTTTATATATTCTGGATATTAAACACTTATCATATATATATTTTCTCTAATTCTATAAGTTGCCTTTTCACTTTCTTTATAGTGTCCTTTTGATGTAAAAATGTTTTACTTTTGATTCAGTCCATTTTTTTTGAAGTTCATTTTTTTTCCGTTTGTTGCTTGTGCATTTGGTGTCATACCTAAGAAATCACTAGCAAATCTCAAGTTATTAAGCTTTCCCCTATCTTTTTTTCTAAGAATTCTATGATGTTAGCTCTTATGTTTATGTCCATTTCAGAGTTAGTTTTTGTGCATGGTGTGACGTAAGGGCCCAACTTCATTCTTTTTGCAAGTGGGATTGATTTTTCCCAGCAGCGTTTGTTGAAAGACCATTCTTTTCACAATTATTGTACTTGGCACCCTTGTGAAAAATTAGTGGGCTATAGATGTATGGTTTTATTTCTTAACTCTCCATTCTATTCCATTGGTCTATATGTCTATTTTTTAGCCAACACCACACTGTTTTGATTCTGTTGCTTTGCTGATAAGTTTTGAAAGTGGGAAATGTGAGACCTCCAACTTTGTTTTTCTTTTGCAATATTGATTTAGCTATTCAAAACCTCTTAAATTCCATGTGAATGCATTCCATTTCTGTGAAAAATGCTGCTGTAATTTTGGGAGAGATTGCCTTGAATCTGTAGAGCCCTTTGGGTATGTTGAAATCTTAATAAGTCTTCCTATCCATGAAAATGAGACATCTTGTCATTTATTTGGGTTGTCTTTAATTTCTTCCAACTGTGTTTCCTAGTTTTCAGTGTACATTCTTAACCTCCTTTGTTAAATGTATTCTTAGGCATTTTATTCATTTTAATGCTACTGCAAATGGAATTTTCTTAATTTTATTTTGGGTTATTCATTGCTAGTATATACATTTTTTTTCCATTTTGTTTTGTATCCTGCAACTTAGCTGATTCTTTTATTAATTCTAATATTTTTTGTGGATTGCTTAGGATTTTCTAGATATAGGTTCAAGGCATCTGTGAATGGAGGTCACTTCACTTCTTTCTTTCCAATTTGAATTAATTTTATTTGTCTTACTTAATAATTCTAGCAAAGACTTCCCGTACAATGTTAAATAACAATGGTGAAAGTGGGAACCCTTATTTTTTCTTGTTCCTGACCTCAGGGAGAAGGCTTTCCCTCTTTCACCATTAAGAAATATGTTTGCTGTGGGTTTTTCACATGTGCTCCTTATAGTGTTGAGGAAGTTGCCTTCTGTTCCTACTTTTCCAAGTGTATTTATCATGAAATGGTTTTAGATTACATCAAATTCACTTTCTGCATCAAATGAGATGATAATTTGATTTTTTTCCCTACATTCTAATCAATATAGTATATTCAGCTGACTGATTTTTCTTATGTTGAACCACTCTTGCATCCCCGGGATAAAGTTCAAATGAACTTGGTGTGAAATCCTTCTAATATACTGTTGGAAACAATTTACTTTTATTTATTTTTTTTTAGGAGGTACTGTAGATTGAACCCAGGACCTCATACACGTGAAGCAGGCGCTCAACCACTTGAGCTACATCCACTCTCCAATTTGCTTTTATTTTTGCTGAGGATATTTTCTTTCATAATATAAGGGAAATTGGCATTAATTTTCTTTTCTTGTGATGTCTTTATCTGGCTTTGATACCAGGCAATGCAGGCCTCATAGAATGAGGTAGGAAGAATTGCCTCATCTTAATTTTTTGGAAGAGATTGAGAAGACTTGGTGTTAATTCTTCCTTGAATTCACCAGTGAAGCCATCTGGTCCTGGGATTTTCTTTTTTGGGAAGTTTTTGGTTGTTGATTCAATCTCTTTTGTATTGAGATATTCTATTTCTTCTTGTGAGATATTCTATTTCTTCTTGAGTCAGTTTAGGTAAATTGTATGATTCTAGGAATTTGACCAGTTCATATAAAGTATCTGATTTGTTTGTACATAGCATTCTCTTAAAATTCTTTTAATCTCTGCAAGATCAGTATGAATTGCTACCTCATTCAATTTTAATTATTTGCATCTTCATTCTCTTTTTTTGTCAATGTAGCTAAAGATTTGTCAATTTTATGGATCTTTTCACAGATCAATTTGTGGTTTCACTTATTCTCTTATTTGCTTTTCAATTTTCTATTTCATTTATATAGGTTCTAATCTTTATTATCTCCTTCCATCTACTAACTTTAGGCTTAGTTTGCTTTTGTTTTTTAGATCCTCCAGCTATGAAGTTAGGTTATAGATTTGAGATCTTTGTTTATAATGTAGGCATTTACAGCTATTAATTTCCCTCTGAGCGCTGACTTACATGCATTTGGTAAATTTTGGGATGTTGTGTATTGTTTTAATTTGTCTCTAAGAATTTTCCAACTTCTATTGTGTTTTTATTTTCTTTGACTCATGGGTTGTTTAAAAGTGCATAGTTTAATTTCCATATATTTATGTATTTTCCAGTTTTCCTTCTGTTATTGATTTCTAGTTTCATTTCATTGTGGTTGAAGAAGACATTGTTTTATTTCAATTTTTAAAAATGTATTGAGTCATTTTGTGACCTAAAATATGGCCTATTCTGGACAATGATCCATGTGTACTTGAGAAGAATAGGTTGTATGCTCTTCTTGGGTAGAGTGTTCTATATATTTCTATATATGCTTGTTAGCTCTAGGTGATTTACAGCATTGTTCAAATTCTCTTTCCTTATTGTTCTTCTATCAAAATGTCCTATACATTATCAAGAGTGGTGTATTGAAACTTCCAGCTACAATCATGGAAAGGTCTATTTCTGCCTTCAATTCTGCCAAAGTTTATGTATTTTGGGCTCTGCTATATAGAATATATAATTGTTATATATTCTTAATAGATTGGCCCTTTTATTAGTATATAACATCATTCTTTGTCTCTAGTAAATGTTTTTTGACATAAAGTCTATTTTGTCTAATATTAGCATAGCCACCTCTGCTTTCTTTTGGTATTTACATTAAATATTTTTTCCATTCTTTCACTTTTTATTACTTATGGTTTGGGGTCTAAGGTGAGTCTCTTGTAGATAGCAATTTGTTGAGGATCTGTTGTACATGATGATTCACTTCTCTCTTGCTGTTCTGAGGATTCCCTTTCTCTTTGGCCTTCAACAGCTTGGCTATAATGTGTCTCAGTATGGCTATATTTGAATTTACCCTATTTGGAGTTTGTTGAGTTTCTTGAATGTGTATATTTATGACTTTATAAAACTTTGGGATATTTTTGGCCATCATTTCAAGTTTCTGTCACTTTCTCTATCTCTTTATCTTCAGGGACCCCACAATGTATTTGTTAATGTACTTCACGGTGTCCCAAGGGTACCTTAGGTTTTGATGACTTTTTTCATTCATTTTTCTTTTTGCTCCTCACAATGAATAAATTCAATTATACTGTCTTCAAATTTGCTGATTCTTTCTTCTGCTTATTCTAGCAGCTATTGAACACTTTTCAGTGACTTTTTATTTCTTGTATTATGTTTTTCACCTCCACATTTTCTGCTTGGTTCTTTTTAAATTTTTTCTAATTCCCCCTTTTGTTCAACTATCATTTTCCTGATATCCTTTACTTTGTTGTCCTGTTTTTCTTTAGTTCATTGATCTTATTCAAGAGAGTTGACTTAACATCTGTAATTAGTAACTCCAATGCCTGTGCTTCCTTATGGATGGTTTCTGTCACGTTATTTTTTTTCCTTTGAATGGGCCATCTCTTTCTGTTTATTTGTATACCTTGTGATTTTTTTGTTGAAATGTGGACATCTGAATATTTTGTTGTGGTAAATCTGGAAGTCAGAGTCTCCCCTTTCCGCCAGGGTTTGCTAGATTGCCTTTGTATAAATTTTTAATAAAACAATTGTCTTGATACCTATTAATAAAGCAAACTTTGGATGAATGTATTGTTTTTTAATTGTTGAAGGCTGTAGCATGGATTGGCTTTGTTTTGAGGCTCTATTTTTAACCTTACCCTAGTTTATACTGAAAATATAGGTCATCCCATGATGAACAGTTAGGTTCTTCTCAGGTCTTTCTGAGCATGCATCTTGCCCTGGGCATGCATGGTCGCTATTAAGAATCCCCCAGTTTGCACAAATGTCCCTAGGTTTCCTAGTTTCTTCACCAAGAAAAAGGAAACTCTCTCCACAGCTTCTACTCCCAGGTCCCACAGGGCTGGGACATATATTTTATGTTTCAAACACAGAATTTCCCCATACATTGCTACAGTTTACTCGGTTCTGTGACACATCAGCAGACTGCCTCTCCACCCTGAGCAAAGTCAAAGTTAGCTGATTAAAACAAGTGCCTTAAGTCAGTCTTTAAGGAAGCATTATGGAGTGAAGTTCAAATTCATGGAATTTGTGCATTAGGTATGCTAATAGCCAAATACAACTGAGACCTGCTGTAGGAACATGAATTGCTATAGTGGAAATTTTTTTTTTTCTTTTTTTTACAAATCTCCAGAGCAAATTAACATGAAATGGCAAGTCTTCAATAAATGGTGTTGGAATAATATGGATAACCATATTAAAATGGAGCTCAATTCCTTATCTACACTAGACCAAAAATTAGTTTGAGATATATCATAAATGCAAAACTCAGAAGAAGATAGTTTTTTTGAACAAAGTATAGGATAATATCTGTGCACTCCTGGAGAAGACAAAGATTTCTTCGACATGACATAGAAATTACTAACTACAAAGGAAAAAAAAAAGGCAAATTAGACTGCTCATAAAATATACTTAATAAAATATGAACAGTTATGCCACAAATTGAGAGAATATATTCACTATACAGACAAAGAACTTGCATAAGGAATATTCAAAACAATAATAAAGAAACAAATTAAAACAATAAAAGCATGTAAACAATTTGAATAGATACTTCACATGAGAAGAATGGCCAACAGACACATGTAAAAGTATCAAACACCAAATATTATGATGGAGCTGAATACAATTTAAAAATCTACTAGAATGGCTAAAATTAAAAAGACTGATGACACCAAATGTTGGTGAGGATGTAGGACAGACACTATAGGCTGGGCAGACAACCCCAGGAAATTGGCACCCTGTCACTGGGCCTTACCTTGGAATATATGATAACCTATCTCCCCAGTGTATCAGGGACAGACTCATATATAATTTTCCCACACATGGTTCTTCTGCCCCATTTATTTGAACCTATAATTAGCAATATACCCATTAAATATATGTCCCAGAGACTTAAATTTTCTGGCTGTCCATACGCTGGTTGAGCCCTAAATCTCGGCAGAGTTGCAGCAAACACCTACTCTCCAGTTCATCAGACTTGCCCAGGACATCTAATGAAAAGATGGATGATGGACAATGCCCATCCCAAAAAACAAAGAGTATGTATAATTGCAAGCAAGTTCTATCTATCTGCCCCCATGGGATCAAAGCTCCCTCTCAATCAAAAGCAGAGTGGGCATCACCATCTCAAAATCTTCAAGATTGAGGAATGAACAAATATTAAAGGGAAATGCAACTATGGACTAAAGTAGACTTATTATTCTGGCAATGGAAGAAGTTGTAACAGTGATATAAAGACAGTGCTCACCAGAGGTTCTAAGGGGAGAGAAAGGGAAGAATAGGTGAAACGTGGGCATTTTGGGGATACTGGAATTGTTATACATGATATTGCAATGACGGACACAAGCCATTATACATTTTGTCAAAACCTATAAAATTGTGCAGTGCAACGTGTAAACCATAACATAAACTACAGACCATGCTTAGTAGCAATGCTTCAATATGTGTTCATCAATTTTAACAAATGACCACACTAATGAAAGATGTTGTTAATGGGGAAAAGTATGGGAAGGAGAGGTAGTGAGGTATATAGGAATACCCCTATTTTTTCAATATAACATTTATGTAATCTAAAGCTCCTTTAAAAATAAAGGGAAAAAAAAGAAAGTTAAAAGAAAAAAAATTAAACAAAGATGTGTATGTATTGTTTAGCTTCCTCATCTGTTGCCATTGACATCTGTGAATCTTTTCAGGTCCAAGTGTATTTTTTGACTTTCACTAAATATTAAGTATACTAAAATATATGTATATATTTTAAGTACTTTTTGCTGTAATTGACTTTGTGTATGTGTGTGATTGAGTGTTTTTTTTTCTTAGATATATTTTAGTGGTTCACCTAAGGAAGGATAAAGAATATGCACTCTTAAACTGGCTTCCCAAACATTGAAACTCTGTTTGACAATCCAAGAACTCCCGGGGTCCATCTTTTAAACAGATTAGTTTTGCTTTTTGTTTTATGGCTTTGGTTTTCAAATATTTGGGTTTTGTGTCTTTGGCTCTAGTATTTCCAGCAGCCCAAACTCCTCATTAGTGAACTCCAGCATTATCCCTTCAACCTCTCATCTGTCTCCTTACTTTAGTGCCACTTCTGGCAGAATTCTGTGCCCTGCCTCCTATTAATGAGAATGAAACATCACATCCTCAGTCTGGCACCCTGCATGTCCCATTGTTGCCTTTTTCTCTCCAAAACATACATTTTATTTTCCTTTCCTTTCTTCGCATAAACTCTGAGAGAATTGGTGAAAAAGATCACTCCTTTCATAAAATATTAAAGGGAGAAAATCATGTCACTATTTTCCAAAGGAACATGTAGTAGATTAATTTCTATTAAATACCTGCAATATAAAATCTATATTCCTCTCCTCAGACCTAAGACCGTTACATAATGGTTATCATTAAAACACAATTTTAAGATATGGATTTATAAAATGAAGGATTTGGCTAATATATAGAAAAGCATTAATATAGAAGGCCTGAAATGACTATCCTTAGAAAGGCCTACCAGCAAGGTTGGCCCTTGCCTGGCATCAAGTAACTTGGAATGTTAATCAGTTTCCTACACTGATATGAAACTTTCCCCAAATGATAAGAGTGGCTCATTGTGCCTAAACTGGGTAAAAGATATAGTATATGCTGAATACCTGCTTTATGTTTGAGATTCTAGAATTTTGGGGTGTGTTAAAAAGTGCTTATGTGGCCAGCTCCCAATAAGAATTGTGGACTTCTAGGCTCAGGCATACTTTCGTTGTAAACAACATTTCACATGTGTTGTCACAATTCACTGGTACAGGAATTAAATGTGTCCTGTGTGACTCCTATAAAAGAGGTCACTTGGAAGCTTGAGCTTCGTTTCTTCTAGACTTTGCCCCTTGCACCTTTATCCTTTGCTGATTTGCTCTGTATCCTTTCACTGTAATAAATCATAGTTGTGAATATGAATGACTCTCTTCTGAGCCCTGGTAGACTTCTAGTGAATCATTGAACTTGGGGTATTCTTTGGTAGTGTTCAGTGTTATTCTTAAAAAAAAAGAAAGAAAGAAAGAAAGAAAAAGAGTATAAAATTCAGATTAAAACATACTTTCTTTGAAGAACAAATTTAATTACATCCTAATGCTTTTTTGTCAGTTTTTGTCTCTAGAATCTTTTTTTTTTTTTATGATAAATCCTTTGACTATATTCTTAGTAGTAAGCATGAATAATGGTGGTACTATAAGGAGGAATAAAACATAAGGAAAGAGTTTCTGAGATGTTTATTTTTATCATAAAATCCAAACCACCAAATTTTTATGTTCATCCATATACTCAAATCGCAGAGAAGTATTGATAGATCCTGATAAAAATCAGAAAATATTTCAGGTTGGTTACTTTAAAATGAAAATAATGCTCAGCAGAAAATAATGTTTTTAAGGAATTACAAGATTTATTTTCCAGAAAAAAGAATGTATATCCGTGGGTCTGTACTAGGAGCAGTGAAAGGGAATGAAATGTAATTGGTATAGTAGAAGCAACCAGGAAAGTATGTATATTGACTAAGTCTTGAGAGAGAGAGTGCCATGAACATTTTTTCAGTTTGTGGACTTATATGTCATTTTGTAATCTGAATGGATTAGATGTTACTCTCTATTCATACCATTCAGCAGGGTGATTTGAACTATTTCAAAGCAATAAAATATCAGAAAAAGTCATTCTGATATAGTAACATGAAATGTCCAACATTCAATGATGAACCATCAAATAAATAGCTATATGAGCTCTTCTGGGAAATAAAGATGCAAAAGAGAGAAGGAAAATTTTTAAAGAATTAAAATCCTGAAGGTAAAATATGATAAAAAATTCCTAACAGCATAGCATTCACTAAGTGCTAGGCATTATTTTATTAATACATATTAACTCATTTAATTTTTGCAACAACCCTAAGAGGTGGTTGATATTATCATCATCCCCAATTAACCAACGAAGAAACTGAGGTGCAGAGAGGAAAATAAAAGTCACTGAGGGTCACACAGTCATTATATGTCAGAATTGCAATGCAATTCCGTCCAGAAGCCACACTCTTCTTAAAGACAAAATATATTGTAGAAAGGTTTCTTAAAATAGTCACAAAGAAATTTGGCTTTCTTACCAAATTTTTATAAGGAACTGCAACTGGGTGACTGGACCAAAACTAAACTAAAACTCTAATAACTTGTCTCACAGGGACCAAACTCTGTGGCAGGTTGGCTTCCACACACAAATATACCCAATGAAAGACTAAGATTTTCCTAAGGCCACATTTTGCATGGATCTTTAATATGATTTAGAAGTATTTTATAAGGTCATAACTACTCATAGTTCATGGGTGAAAATTTCAGGAAATGGAGGCCTCGATGTTGATTCAGAACGAACCACCAAAACCACAAAAAAGAAGTGACTGGAGGAAGTAGGGGCTAGTGTGCAGGGTAATTAGAAAAGACAAACCTTAGCCATTATATTCAGCCAGGGTAAAAAGAAAAGGTAAAAAGGATTTCAAAAGAATCCTTGAAAACTAGTTTCTGGCCTCAGAAATCTTTAGACTGGTGTTCACTGGTGATAAGAGCCAGAAGACTGTACTTGTAACTAAAGGAATAATGTATAGATGAATGGATAAATAAGGCCACTGCCTATTAGACCAAAACTCCTTTTCTTCAGTATGAGTGGGATTTCTGGGTCTGTTTTATGAAAAAATCACAGATTTTTTAGAACCAGCCAGGGAGTTATTTTCTTCCCTGGGCCTTGGTTTCTTCCACTGAAAGTTGAATTAGGGGGTTTGACCTTTCACATAATTTGGTATGCTTTCTTGTACTGGCTAATAAGCTTTATAACTTCGCATATCCATTTTGAGTTAGGTTACCAAGAAACCCATTCTTCAGCAGCTTCCCTTAATCTAGGTTTTCTATCGGTATGCTTGCTTGGTTCTAGTCTCCTTATGCTTAATTTAGTTGTTTTATTATATTTGGGACTTTCGTGGTAAGCCATTACAAATTCTCTTTTGAAATATGCTAAATAAAATAGGTTTATGAAATATATTTCCCAAATTAAGTACAAAAATATATGTCTCTTCAGCAAAAATATAAAAGAATAGGAATTTTATTAGACAGTAACTTAAATACGGTTAAACAGCATGCTATAACTGCTAAGAAGTCAACTCCATTTTACTAAGGCCACAGTCAAAACCATATAGTACCTTAGATAATGAAGGATGTGTCCCTAGCAAAGCACTCAGCACATAGAGACCAGACAAATAAATTGTTTTATAAATTTAATTAACTACTCCTGTTTCTTGGAACACACATGGAATACAGTGTTCAGTGAGTAAAACCAGACTTTTAAAAGAGTACCTCTGTCTATTACAGGTGTTGGCAAGGATGTAAAGCAGCTGAAAATTTCATACACTGCTGGAAAGAATGTAAAATAGTACAACTTATATACACAATTACTCATATAATGCACACACAGGCATGCACACATATATCCTATTGGTTCCATTTCTCTGGAGAACCCTGCTGATACACCAGCCATTCTACTCCTGGGTATTTATTTACCCATGATAAATGAAAACATATGTCCACAAAAATATGTGCACATGAAAGTTCATAATAGTTTTATTTGTAATAGCCAAAACTTGGAAGCAACCCAAATGTCTGTCAATAGGTGAAAAGATAAATTTTAATATATCCATACAATGGCAATCTAATCCGAAATAAAAATGACCAAACATTGATGCATGTAACAACATGGATGAATAAAGAATTCATTATACTAAATGAAGAAAGACTGACCAAAAAATAATTCATAGTATATGATTTCCATTTACACAAAATTCTAGAAAATGCAAAATAATCCGTAGTTGTGATGGTTAGACTAATATGTCATCTTGGCCAGGTAATGGTGCCCAGTTGTTTGGTCAAGCACTGGGCTAGTTGTAATACAAGGGCATTTCATAGATTTAATCATCAGTGAATTGACTGCATATATGGCTAAATACATCTATACTCAACTGAGGAGAATGCCGTCAGCAATGAATGATGTCTCATCCAATCAGTTGAAGGCTTTAAAAGGAGAAGTGATTTCAGCATTCAGAGAGAGAATCCCCATCAGACAGCCAGCATCTCCTGGGGAACTCATCGAGGACCTTTGTAAGAGTCCCTGGCTTGCAGCCTGGCCTACGGAATTTGGACTTGTGCATTCCCACAGTCATGTGAGACAATTTTATGAAATCTCTATTTACAAATATTTCCTGTCGGTTCTGTTTCCCTAGAGAACCTTGTCTAATACAATAGTGTCAGATAGCAGATCAGTGGTTGCCTGGGGATGGGAATGGAGAGAAATTGATCACAAAGGAGCATGAAGATACTTAGGGGAGTGTTAGAAATGTTTGTTCATTTTATTTTGGGTATATAGATAGGTCAAAACTCACCAAATTGCACAGTTTAAATAGGTGCATCTTATTGTAGGTCAATTATTCGTTAATAACATTGTTTAAAAATCAAAAGGAAATTAAAAAATAGATATGGGCAATGGGGAACCATCCAGAGAAGAACAATCTGGATGGTTGAAAAGACCTAAAACCATGGTGCTGATCGGGTCTGGCAAACAGAATCCCCAGCAAATCAAAATAATTAATGTCAAAGGGGCTTTGATAGAAAAGTGATTTTGTTTTTTCAATAGTCCCAATATATATTTATGGTGAAATGAACTCTATTTTAGCCCACTGGGGGAGAGAAAATGAAAACAAACTAGCAATAAACTTATTCCTCCCTCTGCCCTTTTCATCAATAAGTGGAACTTCCATACACACAGTAACTCAGGCTAAATACTCATCCCACAGTGACATTCAATATGTCAGCAAGTTGTTTTCACTCTACCTCAAATTATGTCCTTAGTCCATCTGCTTTTCTTCATGTAAGTGTATTCTAAACCTGGATTACTGTCATGTTGTGCCTCCAAATGTCTCCCTACTTCTATACTTGCCCTCTTCCTGTAAAATCCAGTCTTCTTATAGCAACTATGGTATTCTTTTAAAAACTGTAAATCAGATTATATAATTCCCCCAGATTAAAATACTCCAATGGTTTCCTATTGTACTTATAATAAAATCAACCCCTTCTACTGTGTCCTACATGGCCCATCACCTTCTCTCCTTATCTCCTCCTATACCACCACTGTCACCTGGTACACTAGTCTCCATCCTCACTCTCCTTCTTATTCATCTTCAAATATACCCAAATTCTTCCCACCTCAGGGCGTTTGTCCCAGATTTTCTTCCAGCTTCCTGGAAACTATTCTTCCAAATCATTGCCTGGTGACCCTATCTCATAACTTAAGCTTCATATATCATCATTTCCCTGTCCATGGATCTGAAGTTGTACCCCCTATACAGTCCTCCTCTGACTCATTAGCCTATTTTATTTTCTTCATGGCACTTCATGCTGATCCCTTATGTATATATTTGTTTACATAGGTATTAGCTTACGCCCAATAGAATATAAACTCTATATAAACACAGGTTGGGTCTGTTATAGGCATTCTAGTATGCCCAGTGCTTGGAAAAGTGACAGACACGTGATAGGCAGCCAATATTAGGGAGAGATTTTTGTTCAAAACTAAGGATCACTTTCTAATAAAGTGTTACACAAACCTAAGTAATGTATAAACCACTTTTAAAGGGAAAAAAAATTTCCAAGCACTCCCACTGTTGACAATTACTTTTGAATATACTTTACATAATTATTTACACACATAAATTTGGAATGAATTATTAGCTTATAACTCATTTATAATTTGAAAAACAAAAGAAATTCACTGATAAATGGATTAAAAATTTAAAACTAATATTTTAAAAGTATGTATTTAAATTGATAAATAATGTTGATTTATTGAAGCCAAAATAATACCCTGCAGCAAGAACATAGCACTGGCTGTTAGAGCACAGGGTCATTAAAATTTGGTCTCCTGGACCACTTCAGGCTATGTAAAAACACATTGTTCTCTCTGTTTGAACTTTCATAAAACTTTTATTCTTAAAACTCTCTGTGATATCATTGGGAAATTCTCAAGCATTTGTTTGTCTGTATGAACTTTAGAATCACTGTATTGAGATTTCAATAAAAAACAAAACAAAACAAAACAAAAAAAGAGCACTGGTACTATGACTGGAATCACATTAAATTTATATATTTATTTGGCAAAGGATACCATCTATATGATATTAAGTCTTTGCATCTAGGAACATGCTCTTTACTTCCAGTTATTTAATTCTTATTATATCACTTGAACAAATTTTTAATATAGGTTTATATCATTTTTATTAACCTATTTCTAGGTAGGTTTTATTTTTGTTGCTACTGTGAAGAGAATTGCTTTTCAATTACTAACTTATTCCTTTAGCATACTTTTCTTGTATCTGGAATCCTCACTAAATTCTCATTTTTATTCTCTTAAAAGAATTTGAGTTATCTAGATTTATGATTTTACCATTAAATCACCTGTAAATGATAATTCACTTCTTTGTTCAATATTTATACTGCTATTTCATTTACTTAATTTATTAATTAGAAATGCAGAATAATGTAGAAAAATTATTGATAGCATCCCTGACTGTGTATCATATTAATAGGTAGGTCTTTATAATTTCTTCACATTATATTATGGTATTTGCTACAGGTTTTTAGTTAGAAAGTCTTTGGGATTCTTAGGAACTTTTCTTTTATTCCTATTTTAAAAAATGTTTTTACCTTGAATCACTACTGAAATTTGTCAAATACTTTTCATGTCTCTGTTTCTACATCTAGTGGTTTTTCTCTTCGATTCTCTGTTAATATAATGAATAATATTAACATCATATTAATTGTGACATAGCCTTCCAACTATGGTATATACTCTATTTTAAAATTATAGATCTAAAATCCAAACCTACAAATATAGTATGGAAGTGTCTGCGTTAGCAGCAGTCTTTACAAACTCATCAGCTGTCCACCCTCCCCAAGCCAATCCTTCCCTGTGTTCCATATCTTTCTGTAAGGTAACTCTTCAGTCAGCCAGAACACTTAAGTCATCTTAGATTATTCCTTTACTTTTACTCCCACATCCAGTGTGTCTCTATATTCTGTTGATTTTACCTCCTAAACAAGATCCACCATCATTGAATTATTTTAGACTCTCAATATCTCTACCATTTTGATTAGAGATTTCTAACTGAGCTTGTGGTCTCCTATATTGCTTCCACACCCCACACTAACTCCCACAATTAATCTAGAAACTTATTTTGCTGCATAAAATCATTCAATGCTTCCTAATATATTAGAAGATAGATTCCAAACTCCTTAAAACAATACTTAAGGTCCTGGATGATCTGTTCCCACCCCCAGACTCTGCTTCCACTCACCTGCTTGTTACCCATGAATGCTGTAGGAACAGCAGGTGTTTTGTCCATACTCACTATGATATCAAATGCCACCTTGCCATTATTCATGCCCTTCCATCTTCCTAGCTAATCAGACTCCCACCTCTATGCTTCTTTCTACAGCCTCCTCCATGAGGACTTGTGTCCTTCCTGCCAGGAAATCTTCCCTGATTACCATTCTCATAGAATGAGCTACTCTTAGACTTTGTTTAGTCATTTTCCTCCCCATCTTCATTTCATCTCTGAATCCTCAGTATTTGTCTCAGCATATTACAAAATGTGGAGACCCAAATGAAGTTGGATGCACATGTTGAAACTTTAGATGGGCACAAACTGAAAGTAGCAACACAGGTACTGATTTGCAAGTTAATACTACAGGTCAAAATAAACAACAAGGTCACAGTATACTGTGTTGGTACTACCGTACTACCTATTTGGAGTACTGTACTAAAATCAGAAGATGCATTCTAAAAGAAACAGCAAAAAATCAGAATGAGTCCAGAGAAGACAACAGTATGGTTAAGGATCCTCAAAACAAGACCACATAGCAAACTTTTCAAGATGTTTGAGATCAAGGGAGTTCTAGCAATAACACAGCTACAGAAACTTGGGTTGTATAGACCAGAGAAAAGAAATAATAAATAAGTGAGGAGTTGTCTCCTTTACTTACAGACCAGTTGAAGGGAAGAAAAAGAATAGGCAATATAACACAGAATGAAAAGCCAATTCTGAACTTAGCCAAGAGGAATTTAAGGAACTCTCACCCATATGATAGAATTCATAGTAATAAAACAGTTATACATTATTTTTTACTTCTCCCAGTGTTTCTCAAAGTAAAGAGAAGGGCAATTTTGAATGGGAAAGTTCTGATCTATACAAAATTATTTTCAGCACTGCAGAAAATTTAGCACCTCATGCTCCCACCCACTAAAAGCCAGTAATGGTTCCAGGTCATTGGGACAATAAAAATGCCCTTACTCATTTACAAATGCCCTCATTTGAGAATCACTGACATTTATACTATGTGATATGAATTGTGTGGATAGTTTTTAATAAATTTTTAATTTTCTTAATAACCAAGCAAAATAGGAACTGTCATTCCCATATTAGGATGAGGAAATTGAACTTCTGCTGCTGCAGACAGACCTTTCTGAATCTTACTGCCTGTTTGATGACAGAAGAGCACTCTATGATTTCCTTCAGATTACATGGCCTATTCAGATAGCAAATTACTAAGACTCTGTGTTGAGATTTTGAGATGCTGGCTGTTGGTTTCACTTCCACACATTCTGAATAGCCATAATATTCATATTTGCGCTGCTGCCTCCTGAGCTGAATTCACTTCCTGTGGCAGTTCTTCCCCCATTGACATGACCCAGTTTGCTGTTGCAGTCCCTCCTGGTTTGTCCTATCATATTGAAGTCAGCCTTTCCATGTACCAATAATGGAGAAATTCTTCCATATAAAAATAAAACAAGTAATTTAAGTACAGAGAAATGAAGGGATTTGCCAAAGATCACAAAGCAAATGAAGCTAGAATCAAACCCATGCAATTACTAAAATCAATAGATTGAATAAAAGGGAGTCAGAATTTAATCTAAAGCAAGGACAAAGTTTATAGATTATATAAAAACAGATCCTAGGAAAATACCTTAATTTTTGTTCACTAAATACAGATGCCAATAGAAATTTTTTTATTTTATTACAAAATACCATTATATAAGATTCTGCTATGACAATAATGCCAAGTACTAATTCATTGAGCAAAAGAGAGAGGAAGGGAAGCGGGTGTGGCTCAATCAATAGAGCTCCCGTTTACCATATGGGAGGCCCCGGGTTCGCTTCCCGGGGCCTCCTTGTGAGGGCAGGCCGGCCCGCGTGGCGCGGTGGGCTGATGCAGCAAGACCTCACAGCAAGGGGAAGATAAGCAGACACAGAAAAAACACACAGCAAATGGACACAGCAAACACAAGCAGCAAGGGGGGGATAAATAAATAAATAAATAAATAAATAAATAAATCTTTAAAAAAAAAAGAGAGAGAAAGGAAATATAACATAATGGTTAAAAACTCATGAACTAGAGCTAGAATGAGTTTGAATCCTGACTTGGCAATTGATGAATTGTATGACTTCTGGTAAGTTATTTAACCTCCCATGCTTCAGTTTCCTCATATGTAAAACAGGATAACAGTAGTATCTAACTCATAAGTTCATAGTAAGGATTAAATGAATTAATACATATGAATTACTTTTAAAATATTTTCTGGAATGTTAAAAGTTCTCTATAAACATTAGCTATCATTATTATGAAGGAGATATACTAACTCTACCATTTATTTTAGGAAAACAATTTTACTTCTCTAGATTTGTTTCCTTCTTACTATACATTGATTTACAAGACCCAGTTCTGAAATTATTGTTTTGTAAAGGCAAATTCATCACAGGTTTTGTTTGTTTTTTTCAAAAAATTTTGACTGGCTAGCTCACTGATGCAAGGGTATTAATCACTGGTTATACATTTCCTTTTGAAAATTACATAACCTTTGTTTTCTACCACTATTTTACTAAAATCCAGGCAGCAGTTATTTTTGGTTGTTCCTTGAATTAATAAGTTCATGGTTCACTCTTTGTAGCTCTCCAACCAAGGAACATAAAGTACAGACTGGCTATCATAAGCTCTGCTGGTTTAATGAGAAGGGAGAAGGATATAATGTTTGCAAGTACAACATGTTGAGCTTCGGAATATTCAATTTTCTGACCTTTTAAGAGACTTGATCATGTAATGTCTATGTTTTATTCCTTAATCTAAGAGGGTATTCTCTGCAAAACCCACTTTCCAATTGCTGTCATTTTGCACTGTTAGTTGCCTCTGTGAGATCTTGTTGAATAAAATACACAAGTGTATTTTTTTCTGCCTATTCATTATCCCTAAGAGCATTTCAGTGTCTTATTTGGTGATAATGGGTATCTACTCAATTTTTGAAATGATAGGAAATCTATGTTTTAAGTCATGTTTATCACCCACCTGAGCTTCCACTAGAGTTAGGAAGGTGTAACTCACAAATACTGCTTTAAAAATAGATGCATGACGTATATGAAAAATCCACAGTGAACATCATACTCAATGATGTAATACTGAAACTTTCATTCTAAGATCAGGAACAAAACAAAGATGCCCACTGTCACTTCTGTTATTTAACAGTGTACTGGAAGTTCTTGCCAGAGCAATCAGGCAAGAAAAAGAAATTGAGACAATTGGATATATGGACCTGGAGCTCATGACAGGTATCTGGGATGGGCAGAGAAATGTAAGAGTCAGCAACCACTTGGGGAAAAGTGAATGCCATTGGGGTGAATGACATCATCCTGGGAGCATGTTTAGAGTATGGAGGAAAAAAAAAGAATGCCATTTTTTGAGAAATGTGCAAGACAAAGGAGTCTGAAAGGAGACTAAGAAGGGAATCTAAAAAACTAAAAATTTTCTTTAGCATTTCTTTAGGGTCAAACTATGATGAACGATTTATATAAACATTCTATCATTTAAATACATTAAAGAAAGCTAAAATATAAATGGAAGTCTGAAGAAAATATTTGAAAATATATAACAATATTTAATATGTTTAATATAAGTAAAAAATAGGAGAAATAGCCAAAAAGTAGAAACAACACAAATGCCCATAGAATGCAATACTATTCAGCCATATAAAGAAAAGTAGTGTTGATTCATGCTATATTATGGATGAAATTTGAAAGTATTATGCTAAATGAAGGAACCCAATCACAAAAGACTACTTATTGTATGATTTCATTTACAGAAAGGCCCAGAATAGGCAAATCCATAAAGAAAGTAGATTAGTGGATACCAAGGGTTGGGGAGGGGGAGGGAGGAATGGAAGTGATTGTTAATAGGTATGGGGTTTCTTTCTGAGATAATTAAAATATACTCAAATTAGATAGTGGTGATGGGTGCATAACTTTGTGAATATACTACAAACTACTGAATTATATACTTCAAAAGGGTGAATTTTATGGTATTCAAATTATATGTGAAGTTAAGAAAATGACAAATGCATATAAGTACACACAGATATATACATATATACTTACAAATATATATCATGGGCATTATTAAGTGCTCAATATTTATTGAATGATTGAAATGGCTGAAGGATGTGTGTAATATATATTGCACACACATTAACAAGGAAATGAAAGGAGAAAAAGTCCATGTTAGTTACAGCTTAGCAATAGGATTGTAAGAAGTTTTTACTTTCTTCATTAAGATTTTCTATTTGAAATAGTTTATTGCCCTCATAATCAGGAAAAAAACCAAAATAAATGAAAATAAAATTAAACACAAAGCTGGTTCTTACTCTCTGGTTATAACCAAAATAAGTTTAATTTATAGTACATAAAAAAGTCATTTGAAAGAAAAAATTCTTAGAAATAAAAACATAAATATTGAACCACAGTTTCCCTTATATATATACAAAAGTCATTTTACTTTTTCACAAAGAATTCAATTACATGTGGTCTCAGTTCCACCATTATTAACTTACTAGTTTATATACAAGATCTACGAAGTGCTTTTAAATATTAATGACATAATGATTGCTTAGAGATAGTTACTTATTTAGAGACATACCTGAAGCTATTTTAAATCTGGGTGCATACACACAATGCATACACACACACACACACACACACACACACACCATCACACAAACACACATTGGTCTGTTTATACACATGGTTCCCTGGATTAGAAGCAGCAAATCTGTAGATTTTTTTTTTTTTATTGTGGCCTACTTGGAAAAAAACTGTGATTTGAAATGCATAGCATTTTAAAGCAAAGGGAAATTTTGACCTGACAGTTTAACCATTCTGAAAACCCAGAAGCCCATATCTGGTTTGGCATGTCAAATTATTTCAAAATATATATTGCTTTGCCATCAGGTCCAATATCATTATTGGCATACTCCAACTATAAATATCAGAATGAGTACAAGAGTTTGGACAAGCGAAATCAATAAAAAACAAAGCAGTTGAATTTAATAGGAGTTGGTATGGGAAAAATGGTAAGGGAGAGAAATAATTGAGGAATCCAAATATTCAGGAGTTCAACAAAGCAGAAAATACAGAATAGTATCAATTTACTGTAATAGAAAACCAAGAGCACACTTTAGCATATAGCTTTATAATATTTTAAAGGGTACTATCCATTTTTTATAGAGTTCCTCTAAATTATAAGAGCAAATGATTCCTAGTGTTTATGTAATCCAGGGACTGAAAGGACACCATACTTATTACCCCTTTGAAAACTTTTCTTGTGAACTTAAGCAGAGTTAATAACTTTCTCTTTTCTGTTATCACTCAATCTAGTACGTACATTTATTATTGCACTGATTTATTTGTTGTATTTATTTATATTTGCTTATTTTTTACATTTAGTTTTGTATTTATTATGTTATTGAAATCGTTTTCATGCCCTCTCTTCTAGTCAATAGAAGCCCCTTCAGAACAGACTCGAGAACTTATTTTGCTCTATGACTACCATACCAAGCACACAGTAGTTGTTAAATAAGGGTTGGCTGAAATAATGAATGAGTGCAGTCTTGTTTCTGTAATTCACATATTGTCCTATATATTTCATGAAGCAGAATGTTTAAATTTTACACAGTACAGAGTATAAATTATTATAGTTGCCATTGTATGGCCCAGCATAAGTGGTAATCTAGGGATGGCAAATATTTAACATGTGAGTTGCCATCTCCTTGCCCCACATTCATGACAGGCATCTTCAGTCAATCATAGCATTTTTACTACAGAGTTAGAATTGGTCTTCAGAATCCTTCTCATCACAGTATCCTGGGGCCACCACTTTAAATCAGTTTTGGACAAGAGCGGCAACCAACTCCTATCCCTGATATTCTGAACACAGAGGAATCTTTGCTTTGGAAACCTATTACTTTGGAATATTTGCAAGTGAAATTAATGGGGAAAAAACATTCCCCATTGCATGTATCAAGAGTTCTCTAAATAGATATGCCACATATGTATCCTAGAATTATTCTTCCAATGTCATGTTAAATGAGGTTCTGGTGATACTTCCTGAAGCCTGTAATTAAATGTTTTCAGTTTTAGACTACTCTTAATAGTTGATATTCTAACAATAGAGACCATAATCCTATTTAAGAAAGTTCCTTTTATTTTATTGAGGATACAAGGGAAGAGAAGAAATATAAATGCAAGTGGTGAGGACTCTTGAACTCTTCCTCTGCCAACAAGGCCTGCCAGGAAAGAAGCAGCTGCCTTGGCTCTGCTGAACAGGCCCTGTTGATTGATTTAGCAAGTGAGGAACCTTTGCATTCCTGTAGGTGTGGGATTAACCTCTCCCTGCTGCTCTGAAGCATCTGATCTGCAGGCTAGCACAAAGAAAGCTGTGTTCTTTAATTGAGGCTGTAACAGACAGAATAAGAAAGACTCTATGGCAGGGCACACTGAGAAGACAACTAAAATTACTACTCCCTCCAAAGCCAGGATTTGTTAGTGCTGGCAGGGTCCTGCAACAGTTCTGGTAGTGACAGTCCCAGGCCAGCTTTTAAGGCCCTCCAACAAATGTAGAACTGTGTCTCAGGGTCAGGAAAATCCATCCATCAACAGCTTGTCCACAGACCCCTTGCCGGTAGTGAGAACTGAGCAGTGACTCTGCCAATGGTAGAAGTTAGCTGTAGCTGATTCAAAAAGAAAAACCCTAAAATTCTTAAAGATTCTATTTGCTCATAAATTCCATTGTGGTCACCAAGGCAAAATCCTGCATGCAAAATAAAAAATCCTTTTATTGTTGATTTCCAAATTCAAATTTAAATCCATTTTGTGAGGGATTTTTTAAAAAAACATTGTTTCCTCTCTAAAAACTGTGGAGGCAGCCATTCTTCTTCTGCAAGGAGGGTGAATGTAGAGTTGTGTAGAAAGGATGGTGGTCAGTAGGAAGCTGGAGCCTGGAGCAGTGGGGCACTGATAATCAGAATGTCTGAGCAAGATACCAGGCAGTGAGAACAACCAAAACCATGATCTGCTATCATTGGAACCATGACTGATGCATCCGGTTTTTTATTATTTTAGCATGTTAAATACTAGGAATAACAGTAATTATAAGAGCAGCTAATGTTTATTGAGCTGTTTTGTGTGTGTGTCAGACACTCTGCTAGGCACTTTGCATACTGTATCTCAATCAGTGCTCAAATCAAATTGTGGAGATAGATATTATTAATATCTCTACTTTATAGATCAAAACACCCCAAGATTTAGAAAGGTTAAAAAGCTAAGTGATATACTCAATGCTGCACTGCTAATAAAAAGAGATGTCAGAATCAAACCCAAGTAGAGTAAGTTCAGACCATAGCCCCCACCCCCCCACAGGGATAAAAAAGTTGAAAAGTCATACTTCCCACAAGGGTCTTAAAATACAGAATGAAATTTAAATTTATCTAGTGGACAGATAAAAAGAAAATGGGACTCTTCCTTCTTTTGTTCCAGAAGAAGTAAGAATCCTGTGGCTATGCCAGCTTCCTTAGGGAATGGGCCCAAGTCTTCTTAAAGTATCCTGTGGTAAGGAACATATAACAGTGTCCATTAAAGGATCTCTTTGCTCAAATCTGGGTGTCTTGATTCCTTGGAAGGTTGGTGAGTATATAAGGAAATGACAGTGTAGCCTTTGTGGTCAAGTCCTCACAATTTCAACCCGTCTGCATCAATCTGTAACACAGTAGCTAGCATCTTACACAAAGTTCAAACTAAACCATGTGATGATTCACATCATGGATCAGAACACATCGAGGCACTTAGTCTCTGTTACTGAAGCACTAATCCCAGAGGTGACTGAATTATGGCTATTAAAGGCCTGAAGGTCTCAGAAGGATTTCCTAGAATCTATCCCCAATCCCCAATGATTAGAATGGAAACCCTTCTTTCCAAGAAACCCTGGTAGGCAGAAGTGGAAAACATGACACCTAAAATGAGTTGGTAAGACAATAGAATACTGCTAAAGAGATTTGAGAAGAATACAAGGCTTACTATTTTAAAAAGATTAAAGGTCTGCAATATCCAAACATAACCTCAAAGAAGTTAAACGTTTCTTTTGACTTGTGGAGGGAACTTCCATTGGTTATTTCAAAAGCAGATAGTATGAGAGAAACATCAACAAATGCAAATTGGGGGATATTCCCTAAAATATCTGACCAGCACTCCTCAAAACTGTTAAGGTCATCAGAAATGAGGATAACCTGAGAAACTGTTACAGTCTTACAGAGTCTAAAGAGACATGATGACCAAACGTAATACGGTATCCTGGATGGGATCCTGGGACAGAAAGTAGACATAAGGTAAAAACTAAGAAAATACAAGTAATGTCTGAGGATTTGAGTAATAGTAATAGATTGATGTTCAATTTCTTAGTTTTGACAAACATCATGGTTATGTAAGATGTTAATAATGAGGTTAACTGAGAGAGAGAAGTACATGGGAACTGTCTGTAATATTTGTGCAACTTTTCTGTAAATCTAAAACTATTCTAAAATTAAAAGTTTAGAAAGTAAATATCACACACTCACATATGTACACACACAAAATAGATGGTGCCCTTCCAAATGACTATAGCACATATTAAAACACATTGATCAGCACTTAGGGCAGTTCCAAATCTATAGTAGACACTGAAGAAATATATTTTTGAATGAATGAATGAATTGGGTTGCCGTCCATAGTAAAACAAAACAAAACAAAAAACTCTTTATTATTCATTACCTTAAATCTACACTCAGCTTCATTTTCAAGATCCTCCACAAGCTAGCCAAATTCTATTTCCTACAGATCATCAGCATGCTACCTCAAGTCCTGTACAATTGCATCCACCCAAACCATTAACAATGATACAATGCTTGTGTTTGCATTGCCAAACAAAAACTCTACTCCTTCATTTGGTCATCCTTTTATACCTTACATAGGGCAAGATTATCTTGCTACATGATACAAGGAAAAGAACTCATAACTGAAGACTGAAGCCTTCTCTCTGAATCTTGGTTCTGTTATTAACTAGCGTTGTTATCCATAATGACTCATTAAACCTCACTGAACTCCAGCTTCCTCATATTTCAAATTGTGTTGTGAGGGTTAAATGAAACAATGCTGGTAAAATATTGTACAGACTATTAAATGCTATATGATGCAAGATATTGCAAATAGGCAAGGTGTATTTATTCTTGATGCAGGTATATTTCTTTGAGATATTTTAAAAATTAAGTAAAATAGTCCATTTCTGGAACTAAAAGCTATCAAACCTTTCTGAAAGCCTCTCAATAGTTTAGTAGATATAAAACTAGAGTCAAAAATTGCCTTTTTGAATACTAGAGCTTTATGTAGGCGATGAAACTGAGCAGATATAAAACACAGGCTCACTTCAAAATGGAGAAGTGGATAAAATTGAGGTACTAATCAAAATGTTTGAAGACTGCCATCCTTGTAAGAATAATGCCATGCTTAAGAGCCAAGTGTTCAACATCTGCAGCCCCAAAGCAAATGAAAAATTCTATTAGCATGTACCAGAAATGTGAATATTCAGCTGAAACCAAGACTATTGTAGGGGGTATAATTCAAAGTAATATCAGGATGGAAATGATGAGTGAAGAGAAAAGGTAAAAATTATTACATAAACACAATTTATTTTGGAAAAGCATATGAGCACATGCAAGGAAGCAAAATCGAAATGTTCTCTTGGTAACTGAATAGCAAAGTCAGCATAGGATTTCAGAAGAAAATCAAAAGCCAAACTAGTCTCATCTGTGAAGTCTTTCCTGATTCCCCCAGGCCAACTTAAGTACTTTATTTTTTATGCTCCAATTGTCCCCTGTGCTTATTTCCATTGTGACTATTACCACAAAATATTACAACCATCTGTTTGAGTGGCTGTCTCCCCAAGACACCCTTTTAGAAAGACAGAAATCATGTCTTTTTCTTTGTGGTCCCAGTGCCAGGTATGTTGCCTGCCACATGGTGATCAATAAATTGTTGTTAAATGATAAAAGAACTATATTTGGCCAGTGACATGTCTGATGCTGAATATTAGCTTCTTCTCAGGACAGCAAGTAAAGATACACTCATTTAAAATAATGAAAAGTTGGTGCATGGCTTATGGAAACAGTCTCATTATTTTACTGAAACCTAAGTATTTTGTTTCAGTCCTAGTCTAGACAGTTTTAGGGCCCCAAGCATTATCCAGAGAGTAATAATCTGGGTAAAATAACTTACATGGTTGGTTGATTTCTGATGACAATGAAACCAAACTCACAGTCATTTAGGGCTGCCCTAGATAGTTTGGCATGTAGCCTTATGAGGGTGCCATACACATAGAGCATATGTGAAGAATCATGTAATGCAATATGCAGAGCCCATGGGGTGATACTGATGTCAGGCAGCTTATCAACGATGCCTTTTTTGGTAGCTAAAATCTGTATCCTTATTCACTCAGCAATCTCACAAACATGTGACTTTGTTTTAAAAGGTGGATATCCTTGGGACACTTGTTTCCAATGACTAGAAAAATGACTCTGGCATAACTTCTTGTAAATTTTCATCATGGAACACTGGTACCATGGGCTGTTCATAGATATTGTATTAAAAGTAGTTGAGGGACCAAATTAGTGACGGAAACACAGGAATAAACAAAGTTGAATATGTTTCTTTCACATAGGGTATCTCAGAATCTCTAATATGGAAATATGCTAATCTGAAAAAGAGGTTATAGTACACAGTATTTCTCAAATTTATTTTTTACCTAAACCACTTTTTAAGAAACACTTTGCAAGACTAGTGTGATCCCATGAACCACACTCTGGAAAACACTGTCCTCTAGCATGGAACCTATCCCTATTTTCATTAGACCACCACTTACTGATCAGAAGCTGTAAGGGTAAGACCAGGAAATCTTTATTTTTAACAAGCTCCTCTGGGGGATTCATATATATCCAAATGGGCATCAGTCAGTGAACCAGTGTTTGGGAGCTACTACACACTCCAGTCCAATTTCTCATTATTAAAGATTTCAATTTTCCAAAGTAAAATTTCTGTGGGTCATCTTTCACAGGCCCCTAAATCTCCTCTCATGTTCATAAACAAGTGAGCAAAATAGAAAGACAGTGTGAATTTTAGTTCCAGATTTACAATTTTGTAGGTTCAGATTTCTGATACTGTTAGCAAAGGCTTCTTACTTGTTGAACCAAGAATTTCAATATGTGTATTAATAGAAATTAAAACAGTATTAAGATGTTCAAAATGCAAATAAACACCTGGATGCTCCCCCCACCTTGAGTTATTTTACTCAGGCATTCAGAGTCATGGAAGATTAGAATCGCAAGCCGTTCCTCATTAGTGGCAAAACTAGAGCTTAAGCTAAGAGCCCTAGCTCTTATTCTGGTGTTCTTTCTCCTACTCAAATCAACACAGCATCTAGAAATCTGAGCCCCTCAACCCCTCAGAGCTACTGATAATTTCTTTGGGGCAGCCTTTACATCCTCAAATTAGAAATAGTGGTGAAGAAGGGATGAAAGTTATTTTTGTTGTTGTTTGAAGACAGCCTTAAAGATAATTGCCTGAAAATGAAGTAAAGGATCCCAAAACTGCTCAAATGCATAGCCACTCCAGTACCACTCTAGTCAATGCATCACCATCATCTCTCCCTTGGAATACTACAATAACCCTATGCTCAATACTGCATCACTCCAAACCAGTCTCCACCCTGCAGGGAAAAAAGTGATCTTTTAAAATTGTAAAATTGATCATGTTATTTCCTTGCTTTAAACACCACAGTGACTGTCCATTTTAATCCATGACCCATAGGGTCTTTTTAAGGCTTTGCCCATCTAAATCCCATCTCTGGCCAGTCTTCCTTTGTGCTACAGGTGCAAGGAATTTCTTTTGTTTCATAATTACATTACTGTTTTTCCTATTTCAGGATCCCATTATATGCTTTTCCCTCTGCCTAGACCTTTTACTACATCCAACTTAAGCCCAGCCCCTTTGTTCAGCTGATTCTTAATCAGTCTCAGCTCTCAGTTTTGAAATCTCTTCTGGGTTGCTTTCTCTGACCTTCCTTACTGAGTTGGCTGCTCAACCACTCTGCATTTTAATGATTTACTTGAATGATTCCTCTCCTAGACTGTGAGCACCAAGAAGGCGGATACCTTATCAGCCAATAAATCCTTAGCCTGGTCTTAACACACAGTGGTGATTCAATAAATACTGTGGACAGAAGAAACAAAAGGCAAAAGAGAAGGAGGGCAAATGGAATAGAGGAGAGGAAAGAAAGAGAGAGGGAAAGAGAAAGAGAGGAGGCAAATAAAAAGAAGTATGAGGACAAGCCACTCTTCTTTCCTAAAATAGCATTCTTAATATGGTGAATTTCTTTTATCTGGTATGACAGAGGAAGAGATAAGATGACTAATGTCCATTCATTAAATTAATTAAGACACAGTTTAAAGTCTCAAACACGAATGAGGAAGAAAAGGCATACATAAATAAAAAAACACAAGAAACCCAGTTGTATGGAATGTAGTACAAGCTCTACAGCAAGCAAATAATGAAATGAGTGAAATTTACCAGGTACGTTAAAACCTTGAACGATATAACTGTGCATTCAGCCATTCCTCCTGAAAAACCCAGCACATTCCAAAATCCACAGGCACTGGAAACCACTAAGTCATTCACTGCTCAATTAAGGCTTATGTTAAAGAAATAATACTCCTATAGTTTAGGAAGAAGGAACACTCATTTTTTGGTAGCAGAAATGACTCCATAGTTTTGAATATAAACTGTTATTCCTACAAAGAGATGTCTGAGACCCTTTGTATGTCCATAAGCAGCACAAAGGACCTTAATTTTGAAAGTCTCATGTTAGATCTCTATGAATACAAACTGTAAAATAAATACAGCTCAATTTATCTGACTTAGAAGGAAAGTGAGCCAACTGGATCCTGCTGGTATTTGTACCTGAAAATTGTAGGAAAATCTGAAGCTCCAGAAAAGTTCTTAAGGCATATCAGTTAAGCAAAATAAATTGAAAAATACATTATTTAGGAGTTAGTAAAAAACCTTAAATTCCATCATCAAGAAAATATGTATTTTTAAAATTTTAGGTTTTAGATATTTTCATGTAATTAAAATTTACAAAAACACCAAAAAAGGCCTTTTTAACACCCAATTCAGTCACAGAATTGTCACCCAAGCCAGATCACTCTAGCTAGTAGCCACATTTTTCTATTAGCTTTTTTTTTTTCCCAAATGAAATGCATTACATTCTATTTGAGCTTGTAGTCATCTAAAGCCCCCAGATGGTTTCATACCAACTTCCTCCAGAGCAGATCAGCCCCATCCTGAATTTGCGCAATAGATTATTTTTATTCTAAATGAAGGATTTTATTTATATCCATGTTATATTTTATCCTGTTCTTGCCTTTAGAGATCAATTTGAACTTTGAATCTGTCATTCATGGTATTGCTACCCTTTCCAGGTGTGAATCACCTATGAAACTAAAAAACATGACTTCTTTGTCTTTATTCGGGTCTCAATAAAGATACTGAATGAGGAGGGCAGACCTGTAGCTAACCAGCCTGCTAGCATACTTGATGCATGAAGCAAGACATACTGCATACGGTTGTTCAGTTGGCACCGAATCTACCTAAAGATTCTTTTATTCAACCCACATTTTTCTATCCTGTTTTAAAACTCTACAATAAAGACAACTGCACTGATTACATGGAAAGCCTTTTAGAATAAGTCTTACAGAAAATGAAATCTTGCATTTCTAGCATGCTTTATAGTTGACAAAGTACTTTTATATGCATTATTTCATCTGCCTCTCAGCGGAGGTAAAAGAGGATTATTATTTCTATTTTATAGATCAGGAAACTGAGTTTCAGAGAGGTTAACTGACTAACATGCCATCAGCATGCTCATAAGTATTGAGACAGAGTGTCCCCAGCCACCAGTTCCAGCACTCTTTATGCTATTTTGTTTGGATAGTATAGGTAATTATCAAATATATGACTGAGAGGAATTTCAGGGTACTGCAATACAAAATATCAAGTGCTTGATATATTCAATTTTCTGAACATCATGAGAGTCCTACAGGGAGAGAGATATTTTCTAGAAATCTTCTAAGTGTTTCCTCCAGATGTATTCTCTAGGATTTTACAAACTGTTTCAAATATTTACCAAACACACACACACACACCAGGTTTGTATTTGATATTTTGAATACGTACAATTAGCCCACCCATTCTGTCCTCTGTCCCAGTAAATAGGCCTTTATAGTCAAGAAAAATGTCGTATTTGTCAGGTCAAAAGCTCTTAGTTAAAGGAAGTAGAAAAAGAACAACAAACATTTCCCAAAGCAAGCAGAAGGAATGAAATAAAAAAGAGCAGAAGCAGAAATAAATGAAATTGAGAACAAAAAAAACAGTAGAGAGAATTAACAAAAACAAAAGTTGGTTATTTGAGAACCAAATCAGTAGTATTTCTATACACTAGTAATGCACAACCTGAGAAGGAAGTCAGGAAAAAATTCCATTTAAAATAGTGACTAAAAGAATCAAATATTTAGGAATAAGCTTAACCAAGGACGTAAAGCACTTATAATTAGAAAACTACAATGCATTGCTAAAATAAATTTAAAAAGACCTAAATAAATGGAAGAACATTCCATGATCATGGATTGGAATACTAAAGAACGTTAGGATGTCAATTCTACCCAAATTAATATACAGATTCAATGCAATTCTGATAATTCCACCAGTGTTTTAAAAATGGCCAAATTTATAAAAACAGAAAACAATAAGTGCTGGAGAGGATGTGGAGAAATAGAAAGACTCCTTCACTGTTGGTGGGATTGTAAAATGACGCAGCCTCTGTGGAAGACAGTTTGGTGGTTCCTCAGGAAGCTAAATATAGAACTGCCATACGATCCAGCAATTCCTCTGCTAGGAATATACTCAGAAGAACTGAAAACTGTGACATAAACAGACATTTGCACACTGATGTTAATAGCGGCATTATTCACATTTGTCAAAAGATGGAAAAACCAAAGTTTCCATCAGCTGATGATTGGATAAACAAAATGTGTTATATACATACAATGGAACACTATGTTGCTGGAAGAACAAATCAAATTAGGTACATATGATAACATGGATGATGCTTGAAGACATTATGCTAAGTGAAATAAGCCAGACACAAAAGGACAAATATTGCATGGTCTCACTAATATGAACTAAATGCAAAGAATAAATGCATGGAGTTAAAACCTAGAGTATAGGTTATTAGGAGATAAGAGGAGGGCTGCAAAGGAGTACTGATGTTTAATGTATGTAGAAGTTATAATGAACTTGATGTAAAAGTGTGGAAATGTATAGAGTTGATGGTAACACATTATAGTGAGTAGAACTAATGCAATAGATTAATAAATGGGATTATAGCTGAAAAGGGTAGTCTAGGGATGTAAATGTCAATTGAAAGAAAGCTGGAGAATAATCTAGGTACTGAATATCATAGTGAACCCAGAGGTGGATGACAATTGTGGTTAAAGTACAAATACAAGAATGTCCTTCTATGAACTAGAACAAATGCACATCACTATTGCAAGGTGGTAAGAATGTGGAGAAGCATGGGAAAAATACAATTAATATAAACTATGTAATATAGTTAACAGCAGTACTGTAATATTCTTGCATCAATGCCAAAGATGTACTGTGTTAATAATAGAAGAGTATGAAAAAATATACCAGATGTATGTTATAGACCATAGTTAGTGGTAATAGTGTGATGATATTATCTCATAATCTGTAAGAAATGTTCCACAACAATGTAGTGTGTTGGTGAAGAGGTGTTGTATGGGGATTCCACACATGTGTATGATTATTTTGTTAGTTCACAACTTCTCACATACACACACACACACACACACACACACATATATATATATATACATATATATGTATACATATATATACATGCTATTGGTGAGATGCCTGACCAATGACCAACAACAGGGTGTATTGTTCCTCAGTACTCCTGTTCTTTAAATGACACAAACCCTCAACTCCTTAAAGTCCCCTTAATTTCCAGGCAGAAAATGTAAAACAAAGTTTCAAGGGCTACAACCAATCCCATTTTTTCCTGCCTCCTGAAGTCCAACTAATAGCCAGCTTTTCTACTTTCTGCTGTATTCTTGCATCCCATGACCAATTAGCTAATGAATACATAGTTAGATGCCATTTTGAATGTCATAGTTAGATGCCATTTTGAATGTCCACAGATCTATAAAGCCACACACACACACACACACATACACACAGGCCACATGTATTTTTTAAGAGTGATCTGCATTATAAGGGACACTAACAATAATGCTTCACATTTGCATAGCATTTTAGACTTTACAAATCACTTCTGATATCACTTTTTAGATATCTTTTAGATATCATTACAAAACATTATAAATATAATTGTGATCCTCACACTAGTTAATGAGATAAACACTACAGATCACATGACACTGAGAATTAGAGATAGGTCTTAAAGTTTTCCCACTCAAGTTTAGTGTGGAACATTAGGTTATTCAAAAATGTGACAGTTAACATGAGCCACCCATATTAAAATACTGAATTCTAAGAGTTCAGGGAAAAGATATAGGCATCCCACTTAATCTCTACAGTAAGGTGTGACAGGCCTACTAGAGTCTCCATGACAGTCTTTTCAACCTTTTCACCCCAAACCACAGTTCAAAACTGTGTTTTCTATGCTTTGGAAAGAGTTTCTATTCTGTTGTAGAGAGTAAAATAGAGAGATGAAACTCAGGTGGACTAAGTTATTCTACTCAAAAGAAATAAATATATTCTATTCAAAGAATGGGGAAACACCCTGTTGAACCTAGTGAGGAATCTAGATGGCAGTGAAAGGTCTGACTCATAAGGCCACAAACACTGCAATGAGGAAGCAGTTGAGTTTCATCTGACACAATAGCAAAGTGCCAAGGCTGTATGAACTTAGTAAGAGAATGAAGAAAAATGACAAAGTGTGTTATGACTCTGAATAATATCTTGACAAGAAATGGAGAGCTCAGCAGGCTTCTGTACATTAAAAATCATGTCCCACATGATGTGGGCTGCACCCTTTCTGAAGAGAAATCACAGCCAAGCTAAATGTAGAACAAGGGAGAACAAAAATCTAAAATGCAGAAACTCATGCAAAAAGATGTACTTTAACAGTGGTTCTCAAAGAGAGATCCATGGACCAGTAGCATCAGTATCCCCTGGGAACTTGTTTAGAAATGTAAATTATCAGGCCTCACTCCAGAAAATCTGTGGGGATAGAGGTCAGGAATCTTTGTTTTAATAAACCCTCCATGTGATTCTGATTCTTTGTGCAACTAAAATTATGGTAGTCCAGTTACCTTATCAAGCCAAATCACTTGTTTTTGGCAGGAATTTCAGTTGAAGAAGATGAGTGTCTTAGTTTCCCATCTGTATAACAAATACCCCACAATGGGCTAGCATAACAGGAATTTATTGGCTCACGGGGTCGAAGGCTAGAAGGTTTACTTCTTCCTGGGGTTGGTAGTGGTCTAGTAGGCTGGCAATTCTTGGGATTCCTTGGCTTTCCAATCACATTGTGATGTCCTCTTCTTTCTCTTACAAGTTCCATTGGACCCCTAGCATCTGGCTTGTCCCTATAACTTTTTCTTTATGAGGTCTCCAGTAGTAGGATTAAGATGCATCATGATTCAGTTGGCCACACCTTAACTAAAAATAACATCTTCAAAAGGTTCAACTTAAAATGGGTTCTTACCCACAGGAATGGGATTAAAATTAAGAACATGATTTTTCTAGGGTACATAACTCAATCTACTAAAGTGAGCATTAGATGGTGAGTGGCATGGATCCATCTGCCATGAACTCATGAAATGATACATCTTTGAGACATTCACACCATCTCATGTGAATACTATAAATAGCAGTCCTAATTAGCATGCACCTCCTGAAGGGTTGATAAAAGCAATGGGACAGGTATGAGATAATCATTTCATTAAGGTAAGCATATAGTTAATTAAACATGGTTTATTCTTCCTCAGTTATTTAGTCCTTTGAACAATAGTTCTCAATTTAGTATGTGTCAAATTCACCTGAGGGAGGGAGGCTTGTTAAAACAGATTACTAAACCCCACCTCCAGAATTTCTGATTCAGTAAGTTAGGCTTGAGAATAGATGATTTGCATTTCTAACAAGTTCCCAACTGATGGTGATGCTGTAAGTCCAGGGACCACACTTTGAGAACCGCTGTTTTAAAAAATAAGCAAATAAAATAAAAAATAAATCAGTGTTTAGGTACACTGGCTCAGTAGTGTGCTGGTAAGTGTTTAAAAACTGACTCTGGGTGGAGATGTTTTTTTTTGTTTGTTTTGTTTTGTTTTTTTTTAATGATCTGAATCACTTGTCAATATTCCTGGTGTAAATTCTCCAATCATGGCCAATAACAAGCTACTAACATGATGTCAATGAGCTCAGAGTTAGTAAAAGACACGTGCAGTCCACTTTCTCAAGTCAGCTTCAATGCACCACTGGGACCACTGCACATCTGACATGGAGGTATGAAAAAACCTAGAGCATCGTTCTGCAGAAATTCCAGTTTCCAAAAGAGAGGAATTTGCTGGGTCAAACCAACGTTACATGTTAATTCTGCTTCCTTCTTTGGCAAGGCATTAACACTCTAGCAGGAGAGTTCCATGAAGATACTTTTCTCACAACAAACCATAAAGTAAATTTCCCCAAATGGCAATGCATCATCCTGAGTAGCCAATGCTCATAAATGTATTTGGGAAAAGCCTTGGGAGCAGATCTCTATTAGCAAATAGGGTTAGCATAAGAGTAAATGGGAAAATATAAAAGCTATATTACCAAGCAAGTCCTGCAGTGGGGCTTCTAAAGTGAAATACAGTGTTTCTATATAAGGAAGAGTTCAAACATCAAATGTTATTAAAGTACTAGGCAGCTATTCCTTTTTATTAGATCATGTGGTGGTTTGAAGCTCTATGTACCCCAGAAAAACATGTTCTTAAATTTAATCCATTCCTGTGGGTGTGAACCCATTGTAAGTAGGACCTTTCAATGAGGTTACTTCAGTTAAAGCAGGTGTTCTTAACCTTTTTTGTTCCACAGACCCCTTTGCCAGTCAGATGAAAACCACAGACCCCTTCTCAGAATGTAACGGAAGATAGTTTTATGGCACTCAACATTAGCATGTCTTTAAATTAAATCTTAAGATTATTCAAAATTACATTTTACAACTTTCCCATAGTTCAATACCTGAAACCCAACATGGTTCAACAACTGTTCAAACTATTGTTTTTGGCAAACATTTAGAAATTGGAGTTTTCCCACGACATCATAAAATCATCTCCGCCATCCTTACCAACATTTTTGCAGGCAGTTATCTACTGCACTCAGAACATGCTACATCAAAATAAAAATCATACTAAGTCTACACTATACTGTGTATTATCTAATAAATATATCAAACCTGCACCAACACGTCCCCACAAGAATGTTTTTAAATGCATAAAATAAAATTACAAAGGAAATCAGTTACATAAATTGAAATAATTACTAAAAAAATATGATATAATACTATACATATGTTCTTCTAACACATTAAATAATAATCTAACACATCAAAAATATAGGAAAGTTAAAGTTAAATTTTATTTTTTAAAGACATGTTAATGTGCAGACCGTTGTTGTTTATCTTGAATAAGAACATTAAACTATGGTGTAGTATTTGACAAGGCAACATGTATACCATGTTGGACATTTAATCGAGTTGATTGTTTTCAATTCAAGCTCATGGACCCCCTGAAATCTTTCCACATACCCCCTGGGGGTCCATGGAACCCTGGTTAAGATCCCCTGAGTTAAGGTGTCTGTGGTCTAGCCCAATCAGGATGGGTCTTAATCCTATCAATGGAGTCCTTTATAAGCAGAATGAATTTAGACTTGAGAAGGAAAAAGCCACAGAGAAGCAGCCAGAATTGGGACATCAACAGAACCTGGAAGAGAAGAAAGAGACCAGGAGATGCCGCCACGTATCTTGCCATGTGACAGAGGAGTCACCATGTGCCTTGCCATATGACAGAGGAGGCAAAGATCGCCTGTATCCAGCTCCAGAAGGCCACAGTCTTTGGGGAGAAAGCATCAGCTTGAGGATGCTTTGATTTGGAGTTTCTCAAAACCTCCAAAACAGCCTCAAAACATAAGTTAATAAATTCCTATTGTTTAAATCGACCCATTTCAGGATATTTGCTTGAGCAGCCTAGGCCACTAAAACAGAACAGTTGTAGGTTTACAGAAAAAAAAAAAACATGCAGAAAGTATAGAGATCCCATACACCTCTTGCACACACACGGTAGTTTTCCCTATTAACATTTTGCATTAGTGTGCTACTTCTGTAAAACTGATTAAACAGTATTATAAAAATTATGCTACTCATTTTAGCCCAATGCTTACATTAGGGTTCATCCTTTGCATAGTATAGTTCTACGTTTTTGTTTGTGTGGGGAGGCACTTACACACAACATAAAATTTTATTTTTTCCCCTTTTCAAATATACAATTGAGTGGTGTTAATTACATTCACAAGTTGTACCTCCATCAACACTTTTCCATCACCCCAAACCATACCAATTAAACATTAACTCCCCATTCCCCTACCCCACCCAGTCCCTAGTAACCTGAATTCTAGTTTCTGACTTTATGGATTTGAATATTCTGTTTATTTCATATAAGTCATATCATTCTGTATTTATCTTTTTGTCTTCCATTTATCCAAAATGTCTTCAAAGTTCATTCACTTTGTAGCATCCATCAGAACTTCATTCCTTTTAATGAAAGAATAATATTCCATAGTATGTTTAAACCATATTTTGTTTATCCATTTATCTGTTGGACACTTCAGTTGCTTCCTCATTTTGGTAATTGTGAACAATGTGACTATGAATACTGATGTGCAAATATCTGTTCAAATCCTTGCTTTCAATTCTTCTGAGTATATACCTAGGAATGGGATTGTCGGATCACAGAGTAATTCTATAATTAACTTTCTGAGGAATTGCCAAACTGTTTTCCACAGTGGTTGCACTATTTTATGGTCCCATCAAGAAGGTACAAGTTTTCTATTTCACCACATTCTCTCCTACACTTGTTATTTTCCGTTTGTTTTCATAGTAGCCACTCTAGTGCATGTGAGATTGTATCTAATTGTGGTTTTGATCAGCATTTCCCTGATGGCTAATAACAGCATCTTTGCATTTATTTATTGGCATTTGTATGTATATGTTCTTTGGAGAAATATCTATTCAAGACTTTTTTCCCATTTTTTAAATTGGGTTGTTTTTCTTTTTGCCGATGAGTTATATATTCTTTATATATTCTGGATATCAACCCCCCAGCAGATATATGGTTTCCAAATATTTTCTCATATTCAGGAAGTTGTCATTTACTTTTTAAATAAATTCCTTTGATGAAAAAAAGACTTTAATTTTAATTAAGTCCCATTTATCATTTTTTTTCTTTTGTTGCTCATGCTTTTGGTGTAAAGTCTAAGAAACCACTGCCTACCACAAGGTGCTGAAGATGCTTCCCTATATTTTCTTATAGAAATGTTATTGTTTTAGTTCTTATATTTAGGTCTTTGATTCTTTTTTAGTTAAATTTTTATATGGTACGAGGTAGGTTCATATTCCTTTGCATATGAAGATCCACTTTTCCCAGCACCATTTGTTGAAGAGACTGTTCTTTCCCCACTGAGTGGAACTGGCAACCTTGTTAAAGATCAATTGGCCCCAACTATGAGGGTTTATTTCTGAACTCTCAATTCTAGTCCATTGGTCTATATGGCTGTCCGTGTGCAAGTACCATGCTGATTTTATTACTGTAGCTTTCTAACAGGTTTTAAAATCACGAAGTGTGAAGACATCCAGTTTTGTTCTTTTTCAAGATAGTTTTGTCTATTCAGGCCCCTTACCCTTTCATATGAATTTGATGATTGGCTTTCTCATTTCTTCAAAGAAGGCTGATGGTATTTTGATTGGGATTATGTTGAATCCATAAATCACTCTGAGTAGAATTGAGATCTTAACTATATTTAGTCATCCAATCCATGAACACGGCATACCCTGCCATTTAGGTAGGTCTTCAATTTCTTTCAGCAGTTTATCATGTACAAGTCCTTTACATCCTTGGATAATTTTATTCCTAGATGTGAATTTTTCAGGATTCTCTATGTATTGGATTATGTCATATGCAAATAGGGAGAGGTTTACTTATTTCTCTCCTATTTGGATGCCTTTTATATCTTTTTCTTGCCTATTTGCTATGGCTACATCTTATAGTACAATATTCAATCACAGTGTTGACAGCAGACATCTTTGCCTTGTTCCTGATCTTGGGAGCAAAGCTTTCATTCTTTCATCGTTGACTATAATATTAGCTGTGGGTTTTTCATATATGCCCTTTGTCATGTTAAGGATGCTTCTTCCTATTCCTAATTTTCTGAGTATTTTTATCATCAAGGTGTGCTGAATTTTGTCAAGTGATTTTTCTGTGACAAATGAGATGACACCGTGTTTTTTAAATCTTCTTTGTATTGATGTGGTGCGTTACGTTAATTTATTTTCTTATATAGAATCACCCTTGCATATCTGGGATAAAACCCACTCAATCATGGTGTATAATTCTTTCAAAGTGCAATTGGAGTCAGTTTGCAAGTATTTTTGTTGAGGATTTTTGCATCTATATTCAGAAGGGATACTGTCCTGTAATTTTCTTTTGTTGTGTTAACTTCATCTGG
This sequence comes from Cabassous unicinctus, assembly GCA_029593785.1. NCBI lineage: Eukaryota > Metazoa > Chordata > Mammalia > Cingulata > Chlamyphoridae > Cabassous > Cabassous unicinctus. Next base: position 16,638 of record JAQZBX010004561.1, on the reverse strand, counting down.
GCTTTGGTATTAGGGTGATGCCGGCCACATAGAATGGATTGGGAAGTGTTCCCTCATTCAGTTTTTTGGAACAGTTTGAGCAGTATTCACGTTAATCCTCATTTGAATGTATGGTAGAATTCACCACTGAAGCTGTCTGGTCCTAGGCTTTTCTTTGTTGGAAGGTTTTTGATTACTGATTCATTCTCTTCACTTGTTATTAGTCTTTTGAGCTCCTATATTTCTTTTTGAGTCAGTGTAGGTGGTTTGTGTACTTCTAGGAATTTGTCCATGTCATCTTGGGTATCTAATTTATTTGCATACAATTGTTCATAGTATTCTCTTATAATCCTTTTTATTCCTGTGGGGGTCAGTAGTATTGTCCTCCCTTTCATTCCTGATTTTAGTTATTTGCATCGTCTTTCTTTTGTTCTTTGTCAGTCTAGCTAAATATTTGTTGATTTTATTGATCTTTTAAAAAAAACTTTTGGTTTTGTTGATTCTATTGTTTATTTTTAATTATTACTCTATTTCATTTATCTCTATTCTAATCTTTATTTCCTTCTTTCTGCTTACTTACTATAGGTTTAGTTTGCTCTTCTTTCTTTGCTTCCTCCAGGTATGATATTAGGTCTGTGATTTGAGCTCTTTCTTCTTTTTATATGTAAGCATTTAGAGCTATAATTTCCCCTCTGAACACCACCTTTGCTGCATCGAGTAAGTTTTGATATGTTGTGTTTTCATTTACATTCATCTCAAGAAATTTCCTGAATTCCCTTGCAATTTCTTTGATCAACTGATTAAGACTTTCTCAGTTAACCTCCATATATTTGTGGACTTTCCAGTTCTCCTTCTGTTATTGATTTCTATCTTCATTTCAGTGTGGTCAGAGAAGATGCTTTATATAATTTCATCATTTTAAAAATTATTGAGACTTGTTTTATCACCTAACGTATGGTCTATCCTGGAGAATGGCCCATGCGCACTTGGGAAGAATGTGCATTCTGATGTTTTGTGGTATAGTGCCCTACTGCATATGTCCATCACATCTAGTTCATTTATAGTATTGTTCAAGTTCTCTGTTTCCTTACAGATCTATTGCCTCAATGATCTATCCATTGATGAAAGTGGTGCACCGAAGTCTCCAATTATTATTGTAGAGATGTATATTTTTCCCTTCAGTTTTGTCAATATTTGTCTCATGTATTTTGGGGCACTAAGTGCTTAAGATTGCTATTTCTTCCTGGATGATTGACACATTGATTAATGTTTGTTGCCCTTCTTTGTCTCTTGTAACAGTTTTTGACTTGAAGTCTATTTTTTTTTTTATATTAGTATAGCTACCCTAGTACTCTTTTGGTTACTGCTTGTATGGAATATATTTTTCTATCCTTTCACTGTCAACCTATTTGTGTCTTTGGGTCTAAGGTGAGTCTCTTGTAAACAACATATATATTTTGATCAGGCTTTCTTATCCATTCTGCCAATCTTTGTCTTTTTATTGGGGAGTTTAAGCCACTTACATTGAGCATAAATACTGATAAGGCAGGACTTGCTTCAGCCATTTTGTCCATTGTTTCTTATGACGCATATACTTTTTGTCCCTTTTTCCTTTATTTAAGTCTATTTTGTATATAGTTGATTTTTTGTGTTTCAACTGATTAATCTTTTTCTCATTTGTTTCTGTATATATTTTAAATGCCTTCTTTGTGGTTACCTTGGGGTTTGTATTCAACAACTTAAATCTGTAATATACTAGATTGAAAAGATAACAGCTTAACTTGAGTATACCCAGTCCCTGCTCCTATTTCTCTCCATTTCCCCTCTTAATGTTGGTTTTGTCACACATTGTCTATTTATATTTTGGATGTCCCAAATGTGGAAATATGATTATTTCTTATTCAATTGTATTCTAAGTATTATAGTAATTAAAGAGGAGAGTTACATTTTGAGGACACCATACTATTGGGTTTTGCATTTACCCATGAAATTACCTTTGTTGGAGATTTTCACTTCTTCATACTGCTCCAAGCTTCTATTTCCTGTCCTTTCCTTTCAACCTAAAGAAAGCCCATAGGCATTTCTTATAGGGCAGGTCTCTTGGAGATGAAGTCTCTGTTTTCACCTGTGAAAATCTCAAATTCTCCATCATTTTTGAAGGGTAATTTTGCCAGTAAAAGAATTTTTGGATGGCAAATTTCATTTCTCAATACCTTAACTATGTCATACCACTGCCTACTCACCTCCACAGTTTCTGATGAGAAATTGATACTTAATCATACTGAGACTCCCTTGTATGTGGCATATTACTTCTCTCTTGAAGCTGTCAGAATGTTCTCTTTATTTTTGGCATTCTACAGTTTGATTATAATATGCTGTGGTGTGGGTCTACTTGGGTTTATCCCATTTGGAGTATGTTGCACTTTTTGGACATGTATATTTATGACTTTCATAAAATTTGGGAAGTTTTGGTCATTATGTCCTCAAATATTCTTCCTTTTTTCCTATCCACTACTTCTTGGACTTCTTAATGCCTATGTTAGTACACCTCATGTTGTCCCACTCATAAATCTCTTAGGCTCTACTCACTTTTTTTCATTCTTTTCTATATCTGCTCTTTCAACTGTATGATTTTGATTGTCCTGTCTCTAGTACACTGATTCTTTCTTCTGCCTATTCAAATCTGCTGTTGAATACCTCTACTGTATTTTTAATCTCCATTATTGTGGTTTTCATCCTTGTAATTTTCCCTTTTAAACTTTCTAATTCTTTTTTTCATGCATTGTCAACTTTATATCCTTTAGTTCTATATCCATATATAATTTACTTCTATCCATATTTTCCTTTAGTTCCTTAAATTTCTTTAGAAGAACTGACTGACTGTTTTGATTAGCTGTTCTACTGTGTCTCTTGTGAAATTTTTTTTTTTTTTTCCTTGACTGAGCCATCTCTTCCTGTTTCTTTGTATGGCTTGTGATCCTTTGCTGATGTCTGGAAATTTTACTGTTTTGATTCACTAACTCTGAAAGTCACTTTCTCCTTCTTACCTAGGGTTTTGGTGTATATTGGCTGAGTCTTAAGGCTCTTCTTCAATGCTTGGTCCAGTTTAAACTGAATGTTTAGAGAAACCTGTGTTTAACAATTCAGATTTTCTCAGGTCTTTCTTTACCTGCCTCTTGCCCTGGATATGTGCAGTAACTTTCAAGATTAACCTATTATATGCCTCTGTTTCCCCTCCAACAGAGGATTCCCTTTCCTCTTTTCCTCCTCTGTGTTATACAAATTTTATTCCTCAGCATCTATGATTATTTCAACTCCTCTCCCAAGCTCTGGGCTGCCTTTTCACTCCAGTTTCAGACCTGTGTTATAGTAGTTCAGCTTCCCCTTTCCATGCAACTTTTCTGACTCTGGTAATTTCTACATTAGGAGATCCCAACCCACAGAGCTAGATGGAAGTCAGGGTTCAAAAATACCTTATTTTTCCATTTAGTGCACCAGCAATTAGGGACTAGGCTTGTAGTGTGCACATCCTCTCAATAGTTCCACTGCAGGTCACTCTGGTTTCCAGGGCACCCACTTTGCTTCCATGTGCACAACAACTGCTAGAGCCTCATCTTAGTTCTATAAGGCTTTGGTTCCTGTGCCTAAATATGTGTGGGAATCTAAGTCACCACCATGGTTGGCTCTGTGGTCAGCAACTATGGTAGAAAGTGCCCAGGTCAAAGCACCACTGCTATGTGTCTCAAACTTCATGGAACTAAGTGTGGGGAGGGGTCTGGATTGGCAAATCTGCATAGCTTTCCTACCTCTTTTTGTCTGTATACATGTTTTTTCTTCAATTCAATGACTTTGGAGGCTTTCTCCAGTCTCTACCATCCCCCAGAATTTCAAGTGAGTTTAGTCTGCCATGTCATTTATCTAAGGGGAAATATTCCTGGGAATGTTTTATGCCACCATCTTGATGATCAATACTGTTCCTTTTAAATATAAAAATAAATGTTCCTACAGTGAAACACAAAAAACCTAAATAACATCCAATAAGAAAAGATTAAAGGAAAAGGACCATATCCCTCTTCCCTTTCCCTTTGAACCTCTACTAAACTACACACATTCTGGAAAGATTCTTTGTTGCCTCTGTGAAATCATAACATCCTTTCTACCCCCACATATCCTCTTTTTAATGCAATTAATGCTCTCCCAACTGACCAATCCTCCAATTTCATCAGTAATCCTAGTCATAGTCCTGATTTACACACTGGATAACCAGCCTCTGAATAATCATAAAGTGACTGCAAAAGTGAAATCTGCCTCAGGTCTTACTTAAGTTGTGAGGTACAAAATATTCCCGGTCAATACGGACAGAAAACGTGAGTCAGCAAAACAGATGCCTTTAAAAGATTTCTTTTATTCAAGTCTGCTTATCAACAGATTCTTCTGATCTTGAGCCCCAGCCAAAGTTATTGTTGAATAGGTAACTTTGGGAAGTTTCCTCTTATGATTGACCGTCAAAACCCCTTTGGCTAAGGACAACATGACCCCAATTTGAAAAACAATTTTTCTAGTAATGAAAATAGTTATTTTGACCTACATTTTCATCAGGTATAAGAGGACAAAGATAGCTGGTCCTTGTTTTACTTGCCAATCCCAGATTTCCTAAGCTTTCAGCCACCCTTTCTCCAAGTTACCATTAGCAAACTGCGACCCCCTGCCTGAAAAGCTTACCCTATACAGAGCTCACTTGGAGTCATTCAGCAGAGCTCTGTAATTCCACACTTGAAAAATTTCTCTTGTTGTTGAACCACAGCCAAAACAAAATTAAAGCCATTTCCTATTCAATTTTTCCAACTACAAGAACTCATTCACTTAAAGCTTGATGACAATGAGTTGATTCAATTGCCATTCACGAAGCAGTTTTGTAAAATGTGTTTTCCTGTCAGCAGTGCACACTAAACTTCCATTCTCTCTGCCTCTCTCTCTCTCTCTCTCTCTCTCTCTCTCTCTCTTTCCCAATGACTTCAAAAAAGTTATATACTGAGAATTTAGCTCTTTTCGTGGTTCTGTTGAGGTGGAATTAGCTGGCTGACTTTTGATCTACTACTTCACATACAACTGAGGATGGATACAATCAGCAAAGTCTACAAACTTCCCTGACTCTCAATTTTCACTTGTTCATGGCTCTGCTTAAACTTTCCTCCATATTCATAGCTTTTAAACTCACAGGAATCATTTGTGACCTGTGTTATCAAAACACATGAATACGCTCACACTTTAAAAAATAGGATCAGGGGTAATCCCTAAAAGAACAGAGAAGTCTGAAGTTTAAAATAGTTGAAAATGCAAAAGTGTGAAACAGAATGGACTGTGATGATCCATAAAGCCATACAAGTTTTTAAAGGAGAGACTGAATCTTGGTTTGCTTTTCAGAGCTGAGCCTTTCAATTCTGATCCACTTCATTCTGAGACATTTTTCAGTGGCCAGTATTGATCACCTGCTTGCTGATGGTTATGCTATGGGCTTATATTTGTGATTGGGAAGGGAGGGATGGGGTAGCTGTGACAAAAATGAATGGGTACTGCCTTTATATCAATGATAAAAGTTCTTTCATTGCTAGAATAATAGTAAGTCTATAATAGAATAATAATTCTACTTTACTGCATTGTTCATTCTCCAATCTTGAGGATTTTGGGATGGTGATGCCCACTCTGTTTCTAAGTGAGAGGGGGCTTAGATCCCATGGGGCAGATGGATAGACTATTTTGCTTGCAGTTGCAGACTCTCTCTGTTCCTTGGGATGGGTGTTGTCCGTCATCATCTCCTTGTTAGTTGTCCTGGGTGAGTCCAATTAACTGGAGAGTATCAATGCTTCAATATGTGTTCATCATTTGTAACAAATGTACCACACTATATGAAAGATGTTGTTAATGTGGGAAAGTGGAGAAGCAGAAGGGTGGGACATATGGGAATCCCCTATAATTTCAATGTAACATTTATGTCATCTGAAGTTTCTTTAAAAATAATAATAATTAAAAAATAAATTTTTAAAAGTAAATGGATAAAAAAGATCATAATCAAGAAGCTGAGAACAAAGGTGAAAACAAGTTACTATCAAATCAAGTTTGCAAACAATAATTCCAGTTCTCAGCTGGCATATGACTCAAATGTGAGCATTGTACAGTGAAGTTAAAAATATACAAAATTGCTGATCATGTAACCCAGTGAAATGCAATCCAATAACAAGGGAAAAAGACACAAAAACCTCATAATAAAATTTTTCATCCAGTTTAACTATCTAGGCTACAATCCAAAATAATACTTAATGTCCCATACGTGTACACAACTTGTTCCATGATATTCCTACAGCAAGAAGTAGGAAACATGATAACACTTAGGCTGACTCTTCAGATGTCAATCTTCTAATTTCCTCAAGTCTCAAAAAAGACCATTCAAAAAAGCTCTAACTGGAAAAGCAAAATGAAGAGACATATAGATGGAAAAAGAGAAAAAAAATTACAACAGGCAGATATCTTCTACATATAAAGAAATGCAAAAATATTTCCTCTGTCTTAAAATTCTATATAATTCATTCATTATGAGTGAAAGAAAAGAGCTCATGGACATTTTTTAATTTTTTTTCATTTTTAGGAGGTACTAGGGATTGAACCCAGGACCTCGTACGTGGGAAGTAGGCGCTCAACCACTGAGCTACATCTGCTCCCCAGCTCACGGACTTTGAAGAGATCATACCTAACATGAATCTAGAGTTGCACCATTCATAATTGTCTATGAAATTCCGATAGATATCTGACGTATGATATTTGGTGGTAGGTATTCACCTATTAATTAAACACAGCTCTAGTAATGAAAAGCCCTCAGGGCATTTGAGTAAGAAAGTTTTTATGCTGCTTCACAAACTAGTTCTAAGCAAGTAAAGTAATGGATATTTGTTAAGCTAAGATTGTGAAGAATTGAGTATGTGTGTTCTGGCTACAATGCTATAATTATTCTTGAAATAAAAGAAGCCCTCATTGTCCAACAAGGAGTGAAAGGTCTCAGACTAGGGTGGGATAAATAAATCTGATGAAGTATTTTCAGCTAGTATTTCCTTTGCTGTTATTGGTAATGGCAGGCCAACTCCTACTTACCCTTAAGAACTTAGCTCCTGCATTGCCTCTTCCAGGATGCCATTCTTTCACTCAAACACACCATTCCTAAGTGCTGCCTTGACACCCTTTGTAAGCCTCTATCATACTACCAGTAGTTCATTTGTTTTATATTCTAAGCTCCACAAAGTACCTGGAACTTTGTAAAAAAACAGAGAAACAAACAAAAACTGAATCATTGCTGAATGATTGAATGAATATATATCTTGAGCTCAGTGCACCAAATCCTTTGAAGAACAGCAGGACCGTCATTTCAGTGAATGCACGAATTAGCGATTCTAATGTATGTGCTTTCAATGTAAAATTGCTTCATGTCCCTATATCAAATTAATAGTTAAGGCAGTTATTTTTCTTTCAACTTACGTTAAGTATTTTCATTTTCACACTTAGTATCTCTCTCACTCATCCTTCTCTCTCTCTCTCTTTTTCCCTCTCTCTTCCTCTTCCTCTGTTGCTCTCCATCACTCTCTACCTCTCTATTTTATATTTTTAACTCACGTCATTAATTTAATTTTCACAAAGCACACAATTAAGACTCAGGGACACCCAAAGAGAAGCCTTGCTTGGCTCATAACTAGCTATGGAAACTATGTCATAAGTAAATTTCTTCTTCATTTGTAAAATGAGATAGAATAAACCAGTCCAAGAGGAAGGTTTCCTGCTAGCTCTATTTCTTCAATGCTGTACAGTTGCCTGGTCTATGATATCTAGTCACATCAGTTTGCACTACATTGAATTGGAATGGGTCAGAATGTTAACTGAGATAATCAAACCTGCTGGATTGTTTGTTTCCTCTCTGAAAAGGAAGAATAGGCTGGCTAAATAAATTATCCACATAATGAAAAGGGTTGAGGGCACCTTTACTTCCCTCCTCTTCTAAGAATGCAAACTGGTCTCTGAGTGCTTTAGAAATATCTATTTATCTCCAAACAATGTAACTGCAATAAATGTTGTGCTGACACTGTTCGGACTAGTACTTTGATGAACTAATTAGAAATCATCTTTATCTATTAATTAAAACTCCACTAGGCAATGCCTGAGTAGTTATAATAGCTGTACTTATTATAATGTTCTTAAAGGGATTAAAGCAAAAAAAAATAGTATTTACCAATATAATTAGCATTCTTTCCAATTCATTCAAATTAAGTGAACTTATTTTGGAAATATTAGCTTCATTAAATAAATTATAAAAATTCAGATGGACTGTCCATTAGATCCAAATTTTCAGGGTTGTAATAAAAACAGCACTTAGGTAGGCAATGCTTATTTCCCAGAGTTTAAGGTTGGCTCAGTAAAGCAGGGTCACTAGTCATGATTTAAGTCTGTTTACTCAAATTCATTCATAGTATTAGTTTGTTGAGCAAAAGCATTCTTTACGTAATAAGTGAATAAAACAAGTCAAATCAATAGTCATGTACTGAGGGTTAATATGTACTAGGTTCTGTTAATATAATGCATGGGGAATACATAGATCATTAAAAAAATTTTTGAATTTATAATTAAGCATCTATAAAGCAATTATAGTACAATGCACAATAATTGAATTGTCATAGGAGAGATATGAAAAAGGCTCCATGGGTTCAAAGGTAGGAAAAATTATATTTCTCTGCCAGGAAAGAAGATGGAAAACCAATTTTTACTGCTTTGTGTCAAGCTGTTCTAGAGAGTTTCCCATGTGGTACTTTCTTAATCTACATATCAACCCTTCAAATACTATTTAAATGTTGGAATAAGGAATATATGTAAGATACAATCAGATGGAAAGAATGACAAGGAAAAGAAGAAACAGTAATAGGTTGCTAATGATGGGAAGGAGGAATAAGGAATAAGCATGAAGAATCAGGAAGTTTAACTGTTGAAGGTTCCATACTGAGAAATGGAAGAGAACATCATCACATAGTAAATAAAGGTAGAAAATGAATATGGGGAAAATTAGCTCAAATGTAAATCAGTCATTATATCAGGAGAACATAATTGGCTTTGCTGATTAGGGGCTGCAGGTGACTATACTGATATACTGAATATATGATTGATGGGAAGGGGACAAAATACATAATTGCTAGAGTTAATTAGCAGTTGAAAAGGAAGTAGGTTCATTGTTGTATTATTTAAAGCAGAGTTTTACATTATTCTTGGGAAATAGCTTTTTAGGGCTGACTCTCTGGAAGCCTAGTAGAGAGAAGAGAAGAAGCTGCCTCTTGAAAGATGAGAAAACTTAGAGTTTCAAGAGACCCAAACGTGCCTATATGCAGGCTGTCTTCTCTAAGAGATTTCAGTATGGCTAACTCCAAACAGCAAGGGGTCAAGGAGAGGAAAGCTGAGTTTCCATTTATTGTTAGGGGATGGATGGTAATGATTAATGCCATGACCAAACCAAGACCTCATGAAAGAGAGGTTAGACAATTCCAGAGAAGGGAGTATCTTAATGGCCAGACATTTCTTGTAGTAGCATGAACTGTAAATCCCAGATAAGACAGACCAGAAGGGGCCTCCCATGTGGGTGCTGTGATCCCCAGAGTTAAAGTTCAGGAAACCAATATCCTATGTAGCAAATGGAATGTGGATATACATAGGCAGAGATACAGAGAGCAGGAAACAAATTATTCCATGGAAGGGATGAAAAGAGAATCCAACAATTGACATCCTCACTTTATAAATGAGAGGAAAAAAAATCTCAGCAGGATAAGGGGCTCAAGGTCACAGTTGATCAGTAGATCTTAGGATTCAAACTAGATCCTCTTCACTCCAAAGCCCATGGTTTTTCCACTAAATACATACTTCTTTTATGGGGCAGGTAGAGTTTGAGATGAACCACTGGAGAGGATTTGGACAGATGGAAATACATCATGGTATAAGAATTAAGCACAAAATATGGGGCAAAAAATGAGAGATATATCTGGTAAACAAAACATTTTTGTTTTTCAGTAGTGCACTGTACTTTGGGAATCATCATTTTAAAAGATGACTAATTTAAGCCATGAAAAACCTTGCAATGAAAGAGCACACAGGGAAGAGGAGACTTCTGATAATGCAGGGAAAGGATTCACTATAAGAGGACAGAAAGAGATCAATGAAATGGACAATGGAGGAAAACTTCAGGGTCTGGATATTACTTACTAATAGAAAAGGATATGACCCTTTTACTTCTCATTGTACTTTCCAATCACCAGGTCTCCAGGCAATTTTTTAAAAAATTCCCATCTCATTACATGAATCTCTTCTGGAATATTGATTTTTGTGAAGAAGGGAAAGCAATATTTATCATCATTTTGATTTAGCAACATAACCTGAAATATTCCTTTTTCACTAATGGAGGGCGAAGGGAAACAGGATAGCTGTTTTGTTCATAAATGATAGATACCAAATAGGGAAGTTATTTTGGGAAACAGTAACTTATTTACAGGTGCAGATCTCTGAATCCAGAGGGCACTGCTCTTCTCTTTATAGTAAATACCAAGCTTATATAGCTGGCTGGTAATATCTCTACCACTAGTTTGAATTTAGGCATAAATTCTTCTAATTAGAATAAATTTCTTCTAAATAAAAATGTACTACATACTCTTCAGTTTCACTAAAGGAATAAAGCTCTTCCCTAAGCTTAGTCCCAATATCTATCCTTGCTCTATTTGTGTAGCTTATAGTTTTTTCAAATAATATTCACTAGGCAATTCAATTATAGGTATGGCTCTATTCCCTGGTTATTCTTAATCGACACCTGAGTGAAAGTATTATCTCCTTTTCTTGTTGCTGTTTAACACTAGTCATTTGTTTGGTAACAGACTAGCCTATTGATTGGTGAAGGCTTGTGAAATTAATGACAAGGAAATATACACTTGGTCTCCTAATATCCAACAAAATCCTCAGAGTTCATTGGGCCTTGTTTGAAATTATTGACTTTTAGTCACTTGCTTTTACATACATGCAACAGTTTATTGTTTAAACCTTGGAGATTTGGTTCATATAAAGGTTTTGATTCATCTCTGTGATTAACTAGTCCTTGTGGAATCTTCAGAAAGATTTATATTGAGGACTCAGTATCCTAAGAGGTATGAAGAAATTGTCTCATGAATCAAACCATGTGTGTCATTGGAAACATTTTCGTGCTGTTCCTTTTCATTACATTATAGAGTTGATGATTTACAATGTAATTCCTCTCTCTCTCTCTGGTAGCAGAACTGGGACTAAATTGATATTCTCTCACAAACACGTGTTTGCAGTATTTGTTTAAAGATAACTTTGTTCTATGATTCTAACTTATTGAAAAGTCAAGTTCCCTTCCCCTAATTGCTATATTTGCTTCATAATAAAACCTGGTTTCAAATAGTAGGAACATGTGTTGGGTACAGAAAAGGAATGGAAAACTACAAAAGATATTTAAGATGCAGCCTTACAAACTTTTTGTGGATCAAAGAAACCTGCAGATCTAAACAGTACTAGTAATTTTCAGTTAGAGAGACAAATTAATGCACAGATAATAGTGTCCTGTACAATTCATAAGAGAAAGGGGTCCAGGAAAACAGTAAGGAATTCTACCTGTAGGAAATAAGATGAGCTGGGATTTGAAAAATGGGTAGTGTTTAAATTGACATAGGCAATTTAGTATGGCATTCTAGTTAAACTGAAAGAAAGAAGTAATATGGACTGGGCATGACCAATATATGGAACAATGAGTATACTATCTTGGTGATTAAAGATCCTTATATCTTCTTTAGGCTTTTTTGTTTGTTTTGTTTTGTCTGCGTGATCAATCATTTGCTTATAAAAGGGGTGTTAAAAATCTTGCATTCTGATGGTAGAGTGTCAATTTCTCCTTGTAACTCTCAATTTTTCTTTTATGTATTTTGAGACTGTGTCATTAATTGCATAGAAGTTTATTAGTGTCATATTTCTGATGGATAATTACTTTCATTATTAAGTAGAGTGACTCTTAATTTGTAGTAAAAGGTTTTCCCCCATAAAGTCAATGTTTTCTGATATTAATAATGCTATTATTAATGTCTTTATAGTATTTATACTATTACTAATAGACAAAAATAAAGTTTTCTTATAATTACTGTTTGTATGATATATCTCATTCAATTTATTTATCTACAAACATTCTGGGTGGATCTGTTTTAAGTTTAGCCCTTAGAAACAAAATATAATTGGATTTTTAAAATCAAATTAGATTATGTGGTTTTTTAATTAATATTCATTTATTATGATTATTGATATATTTGGACTTATTTCTACTATCTGATTTGCTTCTTTTTTTCTAAATGTGTTTGAAATCTATACACTACATCTCTTTTCATGTCACCCTTAAATTTTTAACATACATATTTAAATATATATTTTTCTAGCAAAGTGTCTAAAGTTTCCCACTGCTTTAGTTTGCCAGGCTGCTGTAACAACAATGGATTGGCTTAAACAGTGGGAATTTATTGGTTCATGGGTTTGAGGTTAAAAGAATTCCAAATCAAGATATCAGCAAGACTTGCTTTCTCCAGGAAGACCTGTGTTCTCAGGCAGGCTGGATTCAATCTTTGGGATTCCTTGGCTTGCATCTCTGTCTGTGTCTGCTACTCTGGTTTCTGCTAATTTAGGGCTTCTTCCTGTGGCCTGTCTTTATAAAGCCTCCAGTAATCCGGATTAAAACCCACCCTTATTCAATTGTGCCACACCTTCACTAAAAATAACATCTTCATGAGGTCCTATCTGTAGTGGGTTCCCACCCACAACAATGTGGATAACGATTAAGTGCATGTCTAAATTAATTGGGGTACATAATTCAATCTACCAGAGTACTTTTGTTTTATTCCAAATATAGGTACTCAAACAAACTATTTATCTACTCTTGGTCTTTTATTATTTTTTGTCTAAAGTGTCAATTTTATCCTTTTTAGCCAAAAAAAAAAAAAAGATTATTTTTATAACCAATATTTAAATTTAATAACATTTCAGTTTTTTAGCTCATTGTTATTTCTTGCATCCTGTGTTTTCATTCTAAATTTACCTTCTTGCTTAAATGCATCTTCTAATACTTCTTTTAATGAGAGTTTCTGTGGGGATATAATCTCAGTCATTTTATACATGAAAATATCCTATTTTGGCCTTCTGAGTAACAATTTTGGTTTATTAGAACAGTTGTTTTTACTTAGCATTTTGAATATGTTATTCCTCTTTTCCACTGTTCATTATTGCTACTGAGATATCATCTGACAACCTAATTTTTTCTCCTTGTTTATAATCTAACTTTTAGATCTTAAAACTTTTTAAAGATTTTCTCCTTATCCTTGGTGTTCTCTATTTTCAAAAAACTGTGAATAAGTATTGACCTTTTTATTTATCTTAATACTTAAAATACATCTTCTCCCTGAGTAGTCACATATATATATATTTTAATTTTATTTGTTTATCCTAAAAAAATTCCCTTCACATACTGTTTCACTGTTTTCACCTAATCTTCTTCTTCTGGAACTCTTATTATATTTATGCAGGGGCTTTTGAACACTTCTCTGTGTCTTCCAACTACCAACTACCCTTTCATATTTTTTTAAATCTCTTTTTGTTGCCTTTTAGTTTAATTCTTCAGTTCATAAATTTATCTCTAGTTATGCTCAGCTTAAAGTTTATCCTATCTATTTAGTATTTTAATTCAATGACCATACTTTTTATTTGGTTCTTTTTTCATAATTACCTGTTCTTGTTTTGGTTCTCATTATTCTTATAGGCAAATTTCTGACCTTTTCTATGGATGTGATTCTTTATTGCACATCACAATTTATTTTAAAATCATTGCTATAATTTTCCACAAATTCATTTAACAAGAAATAACTTCATGTTCCAATTGTCGGTTTTGTGACTGTCTTTTTGGAATAGATTTATGTGTTCTAGAAATATGGTTTGCAGGCTCCTACAACTTACTCCCTCACTAATTCATTAGTCAAAAATCAGATCATGTAATAGCCATTTGCAATCTCTGTCCTGAGGTATTAGACATATTACAAAACCAGTTATGTAGCAAGGTAGTAGTTTGATTGTATTCCTTGTCTCAAGCCTCCATCAGTGTGTTCTATTCTCTCTTGGCCAGCAACTTACTGTAAGCAGTAGTCTCTACTAAGCTTTCAGAATCAAGTCCCCCCTCCCCCATTCACAAACAATGGAATACCACAGCAGTCTCTGCCTTTGAAAAATAGATTACTGACTCCAGTAACCTATCTTTATGGGATATTTTAATTCCCTGCTACCACAAGGGGCTAGGTTCCAAAGTGCTTGAAGAAGTATAACCCATTTTAGCCTGGTCTATCATTTTGTGCTTCTGTTCCATTTCCAGTCCATGAATATATTATTTTGTTTTTTAAAGCAGTGAGTTTTTTGTGTGTGTTTTCTGTTTATATTTTATTTATATTTTCTCTGTTTGGAACAAAGGATTCTTGTCAAAGAGTGAACTGAGCCTGCCACTTTGGTTGGAAGTCTTTTCAGGGCTGCTTCTATCATTCCAAATTGCCATGAAGCCAAAATGAAAATTATACAGGAAATATGGTGAATAAACATATTTAAAATGTGCATATTGATTTCTTTAATTTATGTTAGTAAAGCAAAGACTTAATGATCATCTACTATGTAGAAGCATGGGTTTGTAGTCAAACTACTTATATTTGAAAGCTAGCTTGCTGTGTGACCATTATAGTACTTCCATTTCTTCACCCTTAAAATGACTGTAAAAATAATTCCCACCTCACAGGTTTGTTCGGAAGATTATATTAGTTATTATATATAAAGTGCTTATAATAGTGACTGTTTTGATAACAAGCAAATTATTTGTATTATTTATTCACCATTTTGGAAAATGGTGTTATATTCTGTGGGAGATATAAAGGGAGTTCACTACACATGTCCTGCATGCATGGATTTTATTTTGAGTTGGTAAGTGAATTAATGTGAAACAAAGATTCTAAAAGCCAATATGTCTCAGAGTTTCAAGTAATATTTTATCAATTCTAAAATGTAATAGCAATTCATAAAGGATAAAATTTATTAAAAATTAGGATAGCTCAGAAAAAAGTCTTGGGGAGGGAGACTTGAGCCATGTTAGATGGAAAGAAAGGGCATGCAAGCCTGGGAAAGCAATATAAGCTGGAGCCAAGAAGAGAGAATGAGGGTCATGTATAGGGTGAATTTGGTATGTGTAAAGAAGAAAAACTACCCTTATTAAGGTAGATTATCTGGATTGTAACAATGAGAGAAACAGCAATGGATTAGCATGGATGAGACTGGTTTAGGAGTGTCTAAAAGCCAAATGGAAGAGTTTAGACTTAAGGTAAATGGTTTGCAATAGGAAGTTAATTTAAGTTTTTCTGTAGGGGAATGAAAAATGAAAATGATATTTTGTGTCTATTGCCATAGACCTGATTTTATGCCCACTGACAGATTTACATGTTGTACCTTTAAGTTTGCCTGCAATCATCTTGTGATTTAAAATAAGATTGATCTACTCACCCTGCATAAAGTGTTAGTAATAAGGAAGAATAGTGCACTGGATCCTTCCTGTCATTGGACAGTGAAAGGCATATTTGCCATCACTTCTATTTTTATCCATTAAAAGTGAGTACACTGATATGACAAGCAAATTGAGCAGACTCACAGATCAGAGTCTGGAAGATAGGTTTACAGGAGACAGAAAGGGAAATCTATGATAACGTGAAAGGAGGTAGTTGGGTAGTAGATGGGGTGATAGAGGTGCAGTGATGTGATTGGGTTCAATAGTGCAGGAATGTGAGGGGGAGTAGGGTATGGGGGTTTGGTTGGACTATCCATGGAACTGGGGGGACGGCTGGAGGAAGGAGCAGATGAACTCTGGGAATTTGTAGGTCTGTGGTTAAACTACAATGGTGGGAATGTTCTTTTGGCAAATATGGCAAGGGAGGGTTACTGGTGCATGGCATCAGTGGTGGGGGAATATGCAGGATAGGGCACACCTGGGGCATGCTTCTATGTAATATAAAAGTGTTCATCTTGTCATAGTATGTTATTTCAGTGGGTGGAGACCCACACAATAAACAAGAAAATATTAAACTCCCATCCTGCAGAGTCCTGCTATGTTCTCAATTAGAGGGACAAGAATCTTTCAAGAATATAGGCAGTGCCAAATAATAGAAAATAGACCAACATGTCAAGCCCTCAATATTACTGCATATAACTATGAACGTTCTTCAAAAATTGAAACTTAGTGATTACCATAGATTCTGAGGGGAGGGAGGGAAGAATAGAATAGATGGAACATAGGGCATATTTAGGGCATTGGGATTGTTCTGCATGATCTTGCAATGATGGATACAGGCCATTTTAAATTTTGTCAAAACCTATAAAAGTGTACAGTGCAAAATGTAAACCATAATGTAAACCATTGACCATGGTTAGTAGTAATGCTTCAACATTTGTACATCAGTTGTAACAAATGTACCATCCACATGTAAAATGTTATGAGTAGGAGAGAGTGGGAGAGGGGGAAGGGGT
>JAQZBX010004560.1:0-59671 GCA_029593785.1 Cabassous unicinctus | reverse complement strand
ATAATAGCCATTCATTATGGTGTGGAATGGTATCTCATTGCAGTTTTGATCTGCATTCCCCTAATAGCTAGTGATTTTGAGCTTTTTTTTTTTTTTATGTGCTTTTTGGCCATTTGCATTTCCCCTTTGGAGAAATGTTTAAACAAGTTTTATGCCCATTTTTAAATTGGGTTACTTGTCCTTTTATCCTTGAGTTGTATAATCAATTTATATAATATGGATAAAAACCCTTATCAGATATATGGTTTCCAAATATGTTTTCCCATTGAGTAGTCTGCCTTTTTACTTTCTTGAAATGTCTTTTGAAGAACAAAAGTGTTTAATTTTGAGGAGGTCACATTTATCTATTTTTTCTTTTGTTGTTCATGCTTTGTATGTAAAATTTAAGAAACTACCGCCAGCACAAGATCTTAAAGGAGGTTTTCTATATTTTCTTCTAGGAGTTTTTTATGGTTGTAGTTTATATTTAGGTCCTTAATCCATTTTGAGTTTATTTATGTATGTATTGAATAGACTCTTCTGGCTTAGGGGTGGGCTTAACAGCCTTGTCAAAAATCACCTGATCATAGATGTGAGGGTCTATTTATGAGTTCTTGACTCAGTTCCATTGGTCAATCTGTCTATCTTTACGCCAGTACCATGCTGTTTTTATCACTGTGGTGAAGTAGTATACTTTAAAGTAGGAAATGAGAGTTCTCCAACTTCGTTCTTCTTTTTTAAGACATTTTGGCTATTTGGGGCTCCTTACCCTTCCAAATAAATTTGATATTTGGTTTTTCCATTTCTACAAAAAGGTTATTGGGATTTTCATTGGGATTGCATTGAATCTGTAATCAGTTTGGGTAGAATTGATATTTTAACTATATTTAGTCTTCCAGTCCATGAACAGGGAATATCCTCCTATTTATTGAAGTCTTCTTTAGTTTCTTTCAGAAATGTTTTTTAGTTTTCTGCATACTGCTCTTTTATGTCCTTGGTTAAGTTTATTCCTAAATATTTGATTCTTTTAGTTGTTATTATAAATGGATTTTTTTTTTCTGTTTTCCTTCTCTGATTGCTCATCACTAGTGTATAGAAATGCTACTGATTTTTGATTATTAATCTCACCACTTTGCTGAACTCATCTATTAGTTCTAGTAGCTTTGTTTTGGATTTTTCAGGATTTTCCAGATAAAATGAAGGATTTTTTTTCTTGCTTTCCTATTTAGGTGCCTTTATTTATTTATCTAGCCTAATTTCTAGAATTTCTAGCACCATACTGAATAACAATGCTGCAGTAGGAATCCATGTCTTGTTCCTCATCTCCAGAGAAAAGCTTTCAGTCTTTCAACTTTGAGCAAAATGCTTGATATAGCTTTTTCTTATATACTGTTTATCATATTGAGAAAGCTTTCTTCTATTTCTCTTTTGGAGTGTTTTTTATCAAGAATGGATGCTGTATTTTGTCAAATGCCTTTTTTTTGCATCAATAAAGAGGATCATGTGATTTTTCTTCTTCAATTTATCAATATGGTTTATTATAATGATTGATTTTCTTGCATTAAAAAACCCTTGCATACCTGATATAATTCTTGATGATTTCTATAATTCTTTCAATATGCTTTTGGATTCAGTTTGCATGTATTTTGTGAGGACTTTTGCATCTATATTCATTAGAGATATTGGTCTATAATTTTGTTTTTTCTTACTATCTTTATCTGGTTTTGGTGTTAGGCCGATGTTGGCTTCATAGGATGAGTTTGGGAATATTCTTTCCTGTTCAAATTTTTGGAAGAGCTTGAGCAAGATCAGTATTAGATCATCTTTGAGTGATTGATAGAATTCACCTATGAAGCCATCTAGTCCTGGGCTTTACATCTTTGGGATGTTTTTGATGACCATTTCGGTCTCTTTATTTCTGATTGGTCTGTTGAGGTCTTTTATTTCTTCTAGGGTCAGTGTAGCTTGATTGTGTATTTCTAGGATTTTGTCCATGTCATATATGTTTAGTTTTTTGGAGTACAGTTGTTCATATAATTCTCTTATAATTTCTCCTATTTGCCTGCAGGGCCAGGGGTAATATCCCCCCTCCCATTTCTGATTTTATTTATTTGCATCTTTTCTATTTTGTTTTTGTCAGAAGAGCTAAAATAAAGGTTTGTTGATTTTGTTGATCTTCTCAAAGAACCAACTTTTGGTTTTGTTGATTCTATTGGTTTTTTTTTTCTTTCGATTTCATTTATTTCTGCTCTGATATTTATTATTTCTTTACTTCAATTTGGTTTGGGAGTAGTTTACTTTTCATTTTCTAGTTGCTCTAGGTGTGCATTTAGGTCTTCAATTTTTGCTGTTTCTTCTTTTCTAATGTAAGTATTCAGTGCTATGAATTTCTCTCTCAGCACTGCCTTTGCAGTGTCCCGTAGGTTTTGATATGTTGTGTTCTCATTTTCACTCCTCTCAAGATATTTGCTGAATTCTCTTGCAATTTCTTCTTTAACTTACTGAATGTTTAAGAATGTGTTGTTTAATCTCCATATATTTATAAATTTTCCCTTTTTTTCTTCTGTTATTGGTTTCCAGCTTCATTCCATTGTGATCAGAGAAAGTGTTTTGTATAATTTCAGTCTTTTTAAATTAATTGAGAGAGGTCTTGTGACCCAACATATGATCTATCCTGGAGAAGGATCCATGAGCATTTGAAAAGAATGTATATCGTGCTGTTTTGAAGTGTAATAATCTATAAATGTCTGTTAGGTCTATTTAATTATATATTCAAACTCTCTTTTTCTTTATTTATTTTCTGTCCAGATTTTCTATCTAGTGCTGAGAGTGATGTATTGAAGCCTCCAGCTGTTACTTAGGTACATCTATTTCTCCCTTTAATTTTGCCAGTTTGTGCTTCATGCATCTTGGGGTACCCAGGTTAGGTGCATAAATATTTATTATAGTTATTTCTTCTTAGTGAATTGCCCCTTTCATTAATTTATGACGTCCTTCTCCATCCCTTATGACAGTTTTGCATTTAAAATCTATTTTTTTTATATTAGTATCACTACTCCAGATCTTTTGGTTTACTATTGGCATGGGATATCTTTTTCCAATCTTTCACTTTCAACCTGGTTGTGCTCTTATGTCTGAGGTGAGTCTCTTGTAGACAGCATATAGATGGCTCATATTTTTTTATTCATTCTATCAGTCTATGTCTTTTGACATAGAATTCAAGCCATTAACATTCAATGTTAAGTAAAGCATTGCTTACTTTGTCCATTTTATTCTTTGACTTTCTGTTGTCATATCTTACTATTGTCTGTCTTTTCACCTTTAATTTATCTTTTCTAATCATCTTCATTTCTACATTCTTCTCCAAGACTCTCACCTTTTTTTTTTTTCCCTTTCTGGCTGTAGCACTCCCCTTAGCATCTCTTGTATTTTTGGTCTTTTATAAACATACTCAGTTATTGTCTGTCTATGAAGATTTTAAAATCACCCTCATTTTTGAAAGACAGTTTTGCCAGATACAGAATTCTTGGCTGGCAGTTTTTCTCTTTCAGTACCTTAAATATGTCATAACACTTTCTTTTTTTCTCCATGCTTTCTGATGTGATGTTAGTGCTTAATCTTATTGAAGTTCCCTTGTATGTGCTGTTTTGCTTTTCTCTTTCTGCTTTCATAATCCTCTCTTTATCTCTGATATTCGTGATTCTACATAATAGGTGTCTCAGTAGGTCTGTTCAGATAATTTCTGTTTGGGGTGCATTGTCCTTTTAGGATATTGATATTTATCTTTCATACAGCTTGGGAAATTTCTGGTCATTATTTTCTCAAATGTTCTTTCTGCCCTGTTTCCATTCCCTTCCCCTTCTGGGATACCAATAACATGTATATTTCAATGTTTCACATTATCATTGAATTCCCAGAGACCCTCTTCCATTTTTTCCATTCTTTCCTCTTTCTGTTCTCTAGTGTTTTCCAATTCAGATGTTCCATCTTTGAAATCACTAATTCTGTCTTTAATCAATTCAAATCTGCTGTAATGTGCCTATAATGTATTTTTAATCTGATCCATTGTGTTTTTCATTCCCATAAGCTCAGTTATTTTTCTTTGCAGGCTTTCAATTTTTTTTCATGCTTTCCCAGTGTCTTCTTAATATCCTTTATCTCTTTCTTCATATTTTCCTTCAATTCTTTGAATTGATTTAGGAAATTTGTGTGATTATCAGCGATTAGAAGTTTTTAAATCTTGTATCTCGTCAGAATATTTGCTTTGTTCCTTTGTCTAGACCATCTCTTCTTGTTTCCTAGTATGGTTGTAATTTTTTTTATTGATGTCTAAGCATCTGAATATGTTGGTGAATTTACTCTGATGGCCAATTTCTCCCTCTTGCCCATATTTTTTCCCCATGGCTTTTCTTTGATTTTTGGTTCAATTTATTCTGAGTCTTTAAAATTGCCTAGCTTAAATGATCAAAATCAGGTTAGTACTCACTAATGGGGTGTAGATTGTCTCCCAGAAGTTTGGGTTAAGTGAGACCTAAAGGCAGTTTTTCTTCCGGCAATTTTCTAGTTGGTCAACAGATGGCACTCATAGGAGAAAGTTTCCATGGAGGTGTTTCTTTCAACCTTCAGGTGCCCTTGTTTCTGGTCTGGCCAGAGCCAAGATTCAAAGCAGGCTTTGTTGGCCAAATTCACTGAGGAGAAACAATACTCTTCTCTCCATTGCACTCTTTTTCCTAGGGAGAAAGACATTTGTGCCCCTCTCAGTCAGCTGACGTGGACCATTTGTTTTATCCAGGATGCCTGCCTTGAGGATGGGGGATGGGTACCCTTCCTGGCTTCAATGGGGGTTTAGTAACTCACAGTTATTGTTTCAGGTTCTTCATCTCTTTGTCCCTAGCCCTCCTGGGGGTTGTGCAGCACTCTACTGGTCTCCTGACACCCAAAACATGTTCTTTGGACAGATTTTGGCCATTTTCCCATTGTTTTTGTGAGAGAGCTGAGCCCTGCCTGCCTACTCTGATACCATCTTCCTGGAACTCCTTTGAAGTAATTTTATTAAAAAATTTGTTGTTGAATTTTTAAAGCAATGCAATAGTATATTTAAAAAACTATAAACTGTTATCTATTAACTTTGTCCATGTTCAACCCTTTTGAACAGAAATTATTCTTAGTGTAGATTCACAAAATTTACCAAAGTTTTGCCTTTGGAGCTTGCTTCTGAAATTTCTTTAAGAAGACTTTATTTGTCCCTTTTTCCCCAAGGTCACAAAGTGATTTAACTAAATTTTATTATATATTTTTCAAAAAATTTTTTTTTCATATTTATGTATTTGATCATAATTTAAAAGACAATTCACAGAATAGTGGAAGCTAATTTGTCAAATCAAAAATGAAACAAGATTAATAACTAAAGTAAGAGCACCTGTAAATCCACAAGAAAAGTATAGCAAATACATAGAAAAATAAGCAAAATGCATGAACATGGAGGATAAAGTCCTAAAATGCTTCAATTATTCATAATTAGTCAATGCAAACTGAGTTAATGATGTGATCCCTTAAGCCCAATTGAACTGGGGAAATTCAGAAAGTTAGATAAACCCAAATTTTAGTAAAAATGTGAATATAGGGCCCCTTTTGCACCACTAATAAGAGTGTGCATGTAACAATTACTTTAGAGAACTATCTGGTAACAATTACTTTAAAAAGTATGTACAAACATTAGGAACAAAAAATTTTATTTTTCAGTTTATATATCAGACAATTTCTCTCACAGGTTTAAGTTTGTATAAAGAACCATGCTTCTGGCTGTGAGAAGTTCGAGGCAACCTGGTGTCCACAGTTTGGTAAATAGTGTTATTAGTCTGCCAAAGGGGTTCTGATGCAAAGTACAAGAAATCTGTTTGCTTGTATAAAGGGTATTTATTGCTTGTATAAAGGGTAAAAGCTTACAGTGACAAGGCCGTAAAAAGTCCAACTCTGGGTTGCTTTCTCACCAAAGTCAGTTGCCACATGTTGAATCAAGATGGTTGCTGATCTCTGGCTAATCTATTCCTTCCCCTCTTGAGGCTCCATGCTTAAGCGAAGTCTTCTCTTTCCACGCAAAGGGCTTGTTTCTTTCCCGGCCCTCTATATCAGTCTCAGCTCTCTTCCCAAGGTCAACTGTAAGCTATGAGGCAAAATGGTTCATCTCTCCCCAGAGCTTTAGCTGTTTGAGCCTTCTCCTTTCTGTTGCATAGCAGTGTCAAAAGATTATAAATCTGTCTCTTCTGGTGTATTTTCTTGAGTGAGTGACCCTTTATATCAGACCCAACAAGGGGGCAGGGACTCAAGCTGAGTCACACCCTCTGACATAGCCCATTCAAAAGCCCTAAATTGATCTTTTCAAGTAATCTTAATCAAAGGCCCCTCAACTGAATTTAAAACAATTCAATCACAGGGTATCACACCCAGAAGAATAGATTAGTTTACAAACATAATCTTTCTTTTTTTGGAATTCATAAATAATCTCAAACTGCCACAGCTACATTAAATATATCATGGAGCATTGTGCATATGAGATGTTCACAAAGCATTGGATGACCTTAGAAACATGGAACACAAGAAAAAGATAGAAAACAGAATATGATCATGACATAGTACCATTTACCTGAAAAAATGAAAATGACAAATCTGGCAAATTTGTATTTAAATCACTAGCAAAATATTTGAAACATCAGAAGGGTTGCCTATGAAATAATAAGAAAGAGGCATAGATATAAAAGCAAATAAAAAATACCTAATAAACAAAGAAGAAATGGGCAGGACCTTACCTAGCTCAAGCAAAGATGATGATAATATGCCATTAACTGGATACTATGATTAATTCAACTCAGCCTTTTGCAATCTTGTATAAGTTCTATTATTTTTTAATCTAATTGTGAATGGAGAGAGCATTATATTTTCAAAGTTTTAATTTAGCATTTATTAAAATTAGGTTTAATTTAGAGAAGCAAGGAGCAGCATAGTCAATTGCTAAGGAAATAAAAAGTTACCTTGAAAATGTCAGCTGGAACAGTCAAGGGTATGTACAGAGTTACATATATATGTGTATATATAAGGCTGTATATATGTGTGTGTATATATAAATATATACATATGAGTTTTGAAAGCGTTATGGAGGACAAATTCTCCTACTTAGGCCTACCTTCTCTTATGTGTCATTGCTTCTATAAGAAGTAAGACTTGGGATATCTACCACTATTGACTCTTTCCTTATATATTTACTTCTTCCTCTCACTCATCCTCATGTCTTCATGATTGTAGCTTAATTTCTCTAAACTTACTTAGGGAAAAGCAAAATGCAAAAAACAAATAATTAATATTTATAGAGACTAAAATACTTTGATGGCAAATAGAAAGGGAACATCTAATTATTTCTGAAACAACAGCCCTCAAAAAAACAATAGAGATTTTTCTGTTACATTTCTATTGTTTCAGTGTTGCTTTTTAAAATTATACTGCAATAGCAAAAGAAAAAGTACATAAGATCAACTTTGCTTCTTTTTAATATTTTCCTTGATACTATTTGAAATAAATAGTAATGAACTTCTATTATCACATGAGAAAATAGAAACAACATTTTTAACCCATTCATATATTTGTAAAAGGTATACCAGTTGGCAGATTTCATTTTAAGGCATGTCAGTGTAGCATTAGGAATCAGTGTAGTCACAGGAAGAAAGTTAGCCAGAACCTTGAATATCCTCTGCTTAGTTGTGGTTTTTTTTTAAATTTTTTAAAAAAGATACTTAGATTACATAAAGGTTACATAAAAAATGTAGAGGATTCCCATATGCCTCACTCTTTACCCCTCCCACACTTTCCTACATTAACAACATCCTTCATTAGTGTGGTACATCTGTTACAATTGATGAACACATATTGGAGCATTGCCACTAAGTGTGGATTATAGTTTACATTATAAACTCTTTCCTGCACAATTTTGTAAGTTTTGACAAGATATATACCATCCTGTATCTGTCATTGCAATGCCATTTAGGACAATTCCAGTGTCCCAAAAATACCCTCATATTACAACTTTTTTTCCCCTTCTACCTCTCCTCAGAACCTCCGATGGCCAGTGCCTCCACATCAATGATAAAAGTACTTCCATTGCTAGAATCACAATAAGTCTATTTAAAATAACAGTAAGTCTACTCTAGCTCATTGTTCATTCCCCAATCCTGAGGATTCTGGGATGGTGATGCCCACTCTGCCTCTAACTGAGAGGGGGCTTAGGTCCCCTGGGGCAGATGGATGGAATTACCTTGCTTGCAGTTGTAGACGCTTTCTTTTCCTTGGGTTGATCATTGTCCATCATCATTTCCTTGTTACTTTTGCTTAGTTTTTATTCATCCTTTTCTCCAGAGGGGAATGTTCCTGTTTCTGGGACTTTTACAATATAGCTGAGAGGATTCTGACAGTCTTAAGACCAAATGCATATGTGTATTTATTCATTCAACTAAAATTCCTTGAATTCTTACCACTGGAGAGGCAACCTGTTAGACTTTAGGAATAAAGAGAGGAAAGAGGCTACCCAAGGGATTTACAATGTTTCTGGGAGAAAAAAACTAAGTGAAAAAAATCAAGTAATCAATGGTAATTAGTGCTGTGATCTATGCATTCTCAATGTTTTATGGAAGCAAAATTAAGGACTAATTCAGGTTTTGGGTTGGATTTAGTAGTCAATTTTTTTTCATGCAAGGGATGACATCAAAACTTGAAAGATTAGTAGTTAGCTAGGTAAAGAAAGTGTGGTAAAACCAGTAATAAGAGATGATGGGAGTGAGGCAGGGCAAGGAATAAAATCAATGGTGTGTGGCTAAAAGAGACAATGTTCTCCAATGTTTGAGAAAGCTTTATTCTCCAAATTGTTCAAAAATTTTCTATTCCATATCAGCCTATCAAGGTGTTTTTAATAGTTGATATCTATGCTGCAAGCGTAACCAAGCTTTAGAATTAACAAAGAATTTTTATTACTAAATCATTATCTAGATGCCTTTTTACTTCCAGTATATTACAACATAGCCAAAAGTTGATATCTGAAATTGCTATAACTGTCTGGACTGGCCTATGTATATGGTCATTTTCATGTAAAAACTTTTCATTGTGATGATTATTCTAGACAAATCTTACCTTTGTATATGGTCATTTCTATTGAAATGGTAATCACTCCAACCTCCCAAGTTTGAAATTTATAAGAAGAACCTGTGGCTGACTCTTATTCTGTACCTCTTGCCCCTAGATGCCTTGATTTCTGATAGTAATTGTTTTGTGATTATAATAACTTTATGATTAACCCCCTATTCTGTACCCACCCCCTATCCTGTTCATTTCCTTGCTTATTAATGAAAGAACATGAGCCAATTCCACCCCTATTGCTCATTTGCATAAACTGCTAAGGCTGGATATTATAAATTATTAGGATTACTGCAGTGTCAGGAGGCAGTTTTTGGGTTATTAGGCCACTGTTCTCCTTTGCTTGCACAAACAAATAAGATCTCTTGAAACCCTGGTGTCTCAGAAATTGGTCTTTAAAGTGCTTTGGGAGGAAAGAACCTGCTTGCTTGGTATCACAAGGATGATAAGTGTTATCTGTAAAAATGCCAGGCAATTCCTCAGTTACAAAGAATATTTCAGAAAGCCTCAATCAAAAGTCTCCCTGAAACATACAAAAAAGTTAGATGATAATTTACACAGTTCCACTGTAATCATAATTTAAAATCCAGCTGCATCATTCCTTAATATTTTTGTAATTTTGTACCTTCCCTCTATGTGGTAGCTTGGTTTAAATAGAAAAGTTGATTTCCCAAAATGTCAAGTGACAGATTCATGCCAGTAAAAATATAATTGAATTGATTTCAGTTGCCAGCCTGGAAACTGATTCATTTATTAAGAAGAACATTTAGGCATACTGCTTATCATCTCAATAAATATTTTTCCCACTGGGGTAACATTTCATTTTATGTGAGCCTTTTAGCATATTATTCTAGATACCTGCCAATTATAACTGCTAGGTGGCATATATAGAAGACAAACCATTTCTAAATATTTTTTAATCATTCAATAATGATAAAAAGAGGTCAGCTAACCAACTAAGAAAAAGCTAAAAGACAAAAAGAAAAAAGGACACAAAATTTCACTACTCTCTTAAATATTAAGATACATTTTAAAAATGAAATTATAATATTCTTATTTATCTACAATTTTAATTTTTTCATTTAAATACACATAATTAATGTATTTCCAAGTTAATCAGAGAAACAATATATAATTATGTGGTTGCTAAGATTTTATTGTATAGCTAGTTTATAATTTATTTAAACAATATTTTGCAGCTAGAAATTATATAATTACCAAGGTCTTTCAAAATCTTGTGAGAAACAATATCAAATTATTAGAAACAGATTTTCTAGGTTAAGTATATATTGTACTTCTTTAATACAATTCTAAGCATATGGCAAATTTAGTTGATTGTCTTAAAAATTTTATAGTATTTTATGCCAACAACAATGTATGGAAGCTACCTTAATGAGGGCTAGCATTTCTTCTAAGTTTATCCAAAGCATAAAGAATCAATGGTATGCCATTTTTTATATTACTTGCCTTTTCCTTTGTTTAATAATGAGATTGAATGTGATACCCAAAAATTACCCTGTTCATATTCTACATTTGTTATTCTGTCATACCCTTTCCCCATTTTTCATTTGTTGTATTTTATTATTGATATATACAAATTCAATTAATTTTAAATATACAATGTTGTATATATTCTGAATTAAAGTTGATTTTAAATTTGGGTCCAGGTGGAAGTCCAGTGCAACACAATGGGAAATCTAGGCCATAACACATTGCAAAGATAGTATGTTACACACAGGTCCCAGCAAGAGTTTGTTCTAAAAGCAATTGGTAGAGCTATTGGCTCCAGTGGCTCAGCTAGCAAGTAGGAACCCATGAGCAGAGCAACAGGGACTGGTAGGCTGGTGCCTTTATGGTGGCCCAGGGGTGGAGGCTAGTAGATTTCTTGTGGGAGGTAAGGATTGGTTAATTTAAAGCAAATGCCTGCAAAAAGGTGAAGAGATTGTGGGTCCAAGGATAGAGGGGATGTTTAGTTTGTCATTTGAGTGCAGTGTTCTCTCTAAATTGCGGGAAAAAAAAATACAATTGACAAGTTCAGAAGATAAAGAATATGTACTTCCCAATTTTCTCCCAGAGAAATATCTTTCTGTAACTTACGTTTTTATTAAATATTTAACATTTCCATGTTCCAAGAATTTTTGCAATAATTCAATGCAAATGATTTGATTATTTGCTATAGTACACTGATTTCTGATATAAGATAAAACCTACTTGTTTATGATGGTATTAACAATTTTTAACAAATCATAAATTTGTTTCATGAAGGTAAAATTAGTCCATGCTCTTTTAAGCACTTCTCAGTTAATAAATTATTGCTATGATTTTCTTGCATGAGCCACGTTCTCAATACCCATATTTTTCCCACGGCTGAAGTCACTTTGTAACATATGGTCTAAATCTGTCTTCAGCAGCTGTCATATGGCCCTTTCTTTCCTGCCAGATGCATTTATTTGCCTGCCTTCACCTGTGAGTTCTGGAAGTCCCATTGAGTTGAATTAAACAAGTGTAAGGAAAACCTAACGAGGAAAGTATTTGCATCAGCAAGGTTGCTAGACACTCCTCTGTTCTGAAATACAAGCTAGTCTATGTTGTTATATCTGTGCTGCCATACCCACACCAACACTTCATTGTCATTATTGTCAATTTTTACCACTCTATTAGGCAATACAAGTTTAGTTTCCTATTAACATGCCCCAAAGAATTCTCACTGAGAAAACACCTTCTGCTCTAAACATATAGCAGTGACTGGTAAAATAGGAAACCAAAACGATATACCTGGGTTTAAATAAAAGAATATATATATTTGAAAATAAAAAGAATAACATGGGTCTTATCTCTGGTTTCAGAAATAAGCAGTGATACCAGAGAAAATATCTTCTCTGAGGAAAAGAGAGTAATCAAGTCCATATAAGATGGGGAAAGGAAAGACAACGGTGAAGCTCTTCTATTTAAAGGCTAATGGAAAGAAAGGGTTTAAAGCATACTGGCTTGGAATAAGGCTTTATCAGAAACCATATACTTAAGAGTATGGGAAAGATACAATCAAGTAAGTAGTATCTAAGCCAAGCTGTGCACTCACCTGAAGCTGTATCTGCAATATTACCATTATCGGTGGAGAGGGGTATCTTATACACATGATAATAAGCCTGGTTAGCTACTGGCATCTGGGGAGTGTGTAGAAGAGAACTGCAAAGTTGGTAGATGGGCAACAGAGTGTACAATTAAAGAGAGGTAAGAGTGACAGGAGAGAGGAAAGGGAGGAGACAGAGAGATAGAGATAGAGATGATAGATAGATAGATAGATAGATAGATAGATACCCCTACTCAAAATGAAGGCATTAAAATAAACTAGTCCCAGGAAATACAGAACTAATCAAAAATGGAAATATAATTTCACCACAATATGAAATTTTATTTAATATTAAAATATTTTAAAATAAGGATAAGGATATTCAAATGGAGAAATAAAGGCATAAATTTCATTTTAAAAAGAACAAGAATCATTTTTAAAAACAAGATTAACTCTATATTCATAAGACTAATTAGAAATTTGAGAAATGAAAATTATAGTCACTGAATTTAGAAATGCCATAATTGGAATAAGTTCTGTGCTTGAAACTGTCAAATAATCAAGTGGCAAATCAGATTTCAACTTAGCAACTTACCAAGAAAGCATTTCAGAGTGATGATGATGATGATGATGATAATAATAATATATGGTGCTTGGTAAAGGATCAACTTTGCCTAATTTGCTATTTTATCAGAAGATGGGTGAAAATGTGTAGGAGCAATTAAGAAGGTAATTTCTAAGAGTTTCCCACAACTGGGAAAGGTATGACTTTATAAGCCAAAGTAGGATCATTAAAAAGAAATATAGATCTAATGCTACACTCATGAAATTCCATAATATCAAAGAAAAAGTGACATAGTATACAGAAAAGATATTAAAAAATAGAAAATCATGTAACATAAAAATGTATATAACATGGAAAATTATCCTCTTCCTAAATCTGAGATACTTTTACTCTTACATAAAATATATAAAGTAAAATGCAAATGGGGTTAAAGACAGATATTGCATAATAAAAAGAAAAATGATAAACTTATATACCCAACCTTGTAGCCTTTAAGTATATAAATCAAGACTTGATTATATTTAAAGAGAATTTGACAAATTTAAAATTGTAAGCAAGATATTTAAATATCCACTGTATTAGTCAGCCAAAGGGGTACTGATGCAAAATACCAGAAAGTGGTTGGTTTTTATAAAGGATATTTATTTGGGGTAGAAGCTAACAGTTACCAGGCCATAAAGCATAAGTTACTTCCTTCACCAAAGTCTGTTGCCACGTGTTGGAGCAAGATGGCTGCTGATGTTCAGCCTTCCCCTTCTTATTAAGGCTCCAAGGGCGGCTCTCTAGGCATTGTCTCTCTCCCCAGGGCTTGATTTTCTCCGGGATCAGCTGCTTGCTCTCTCCACAAGGCCAGCTGTAGACTGTCAAGTGAATGGCTTTTCTCTTTTCCCAGGGCCTTCTCTCTTTCCTCAAGACCACGCCCTTCTATATGCTTACTTCCTGAGGCTCCAGCTCAAAACTCCAGCATCAAATCTCCAACTCTGTCCTTTGTCATGTCTTTTATCTGTGAGACCCCACTCACCAAAGAGTGGGGATTCAACACACTACTGACGTGGCCCAATCAAAACCATGATCATAATTTATTCACACCCAGAGGAACAGACCAGTTTACAAACATAATCCAATATTTATCTTTGGAATTCATAACCATATCAAACTGCCACATCCATGATAAGAAATTAATATGTCAAGCAAAAATGAATAAGGTAATGAGTGTTTTCAATAACAAAGTTAAGAAAATTGATGCACCTAAAAACAGAGAATATACAATAATTTTGATTTGACAAGGGATACTTCTTTTTAAAGTTATGATTACAAATTACAAAGGTTGTAACAAATGCCAAACATGAATATCAAACAGAATGTGCCCTTCTGACTAAGGCTAATTGAATAGGAAATTAACAGTATAAAATGAAATTGCCTTCACTCCCCCACCAAAGTACATAAATTTGAAAACTTCGTGGGTTAAAAAGGAAATCACAATTAAAATTATTAATTATTTAGAATTAAAAGACAATGAAATAATTACATTCCCATATGCTGTGTAATGCAAGAAAGAAATCTTTAGAGGAAATTTAATGTCTAAAATGTATATGTTGTTATTATTATTTAAAATGAGTTTAAGAAATATTTCTACAATACTTTTTATAGATCAGGCACTGTTCTAAGTTTTTAAAAAATGTTCAAAATTCAATGAATCCTCATGAAAACACCATGAAGTATTTATTATTATTTCCTCCATTTTGCAGATAAGCTACCTCAGTCAATGAGAAGTTAAATAATTTGCCCAAAGTCATATGTCTAAATTCAGGCATAGCCATTTTCAACCTGGCTGTCTGATCTTAACTGGTCTGCCATTGTGATTCTCTTATTCCAAAATAAGAATGTATCTGATCAACTGGGGAAGCTAGGATAACAAGAAAGAAATCTGAATAAAATACAAAGAAGAAATACATTAAGAATAAGAATTTAAACTAATGAAATAGGAAACAAGGGGGATATAGTGACGGTAAATAAATTCAAAACCTGGTAGTCTTGGTTTGTCAGGGCTGCTATAACAAATACCTCACTCTGGTTGGCTTAAACAACAGGAATTTATTGTCTCACAGTTTTGGAGGATCAAAGTCCAAAATCAAGGTGTAAGGAAACCATGTTTCCTCCAGTGCCCATAGTGATCTTGTGGTGGTTTACTGGTAATCCATAGCTCAATCTCTGACTCCATATTATGGCCATCTCTCTCCTTCAGACTTTGTTATATAGTACTAAAACAGAAATAGTTTTTTAAAAGTCTATTAAAATAATAAAGAAGACACAAATAAAAAAATAAGAATAAAAGCAGGATGCAACTGCATGTTGCTGAGGAAGTCATAGGCACACCTACCAGCCATATAGCAGCCCTCACCTACCACATAACCCCTTTTCTATTGTGTGCAGATGTTTCCATTTTATAGTCCAGGGGAGATGTTAGGTCTAATGGCCTGATTGTACAATAAACCCCAAACCAGGAACAAGCAGTTCTGTTTCTCAAATTGGAAACTCTCAGTACCAGGGTTTTCCTCACCCCATGGGTTATGTAAATACTCATCTCTGGGATAGTACAGGTTTCGATCATCTCTGAGCAGGGCCTGCAGAGCTGCCACCAACCGACCCTGACCAAGCAGTTTGCCTCCCTGGAGGACAAGCCACATTGGAATCTCTTCCCCTGCTCTTTGGACCCTTCATGCTATGTAAGTAATAAAGTGGCCATTTGGTGAAAGTTTCTGTCATTTCTAAGCCTGTGTTCCCACAATGCACTGTGTAGCAACTCTCTCCATGTTACAGGTATGTAAAGCTTTTTAAAAATTATAAATTATAATAACAAATATTATATTAATGAATTTTAAAACTTTTAAGAAATTGACAAATTTATGGTAAAAATGTGTGCAATTTATTTCAAGAATAACAGAAAATAATCACTATAAATTAAATTAAAATAATTTTATACTATGCTATAATATAATGGTAATAAAATATTATATATACAAAAGTATAAAATAATGTATAGTTTAGAGATAATAATAATTGAGGACATGTGAGGATTTTTTTTTTCACTTGAGTCTTATCTGTTAAAAATAATGAAGAGCTATATCAGATTACCATTTCAATCAATTATTAATTTCTAGCTGTTGTCATAAGTTGATAACTTATATTTAGTGATTGGTGAGGTTTTCCAAGGAAGAAAAACTTAATTAAGCTATTTTAATGTTAATTTCATGAAATGTATATTATCATTGATTATTTAAAAACCCAATTCAAAAATAATAAATTGTGAAAATATTAACATATAGTAATTTTAATACCACTTTAAATGTAAAAATTTCCCCATTTTAAAAATATTAAGATGTAAAAAATTGGATTTAGGTAGAAAGATAAAAAACATGAAGATTTTCTCTAGACGATTGCCATCAAAAAGAACACTGATTAGGAGGAAAGTCAGGCACAGTGTTAAATCAACTGCCCAAAATATCACCCAACTAGTAAAGGGTAAAAGCAGTTTAGCTACAGAGTCAAATATAGTGTTAAACAGCTCAGTACATGTAAATACATTTTCATTTTGGCTTGAAATTTTTCTGTAGTAACTTCCTGATGAAATTTACTTCATGAAACCAGTTTGAACATTCTCATGTTAACGAGTATGTCTCGGCTTTTCAAATCATGAATTACTTGAGCAAAAAGAAAGAAAGGAAAAGAAGGGAAAAAGACATTATTACCGAAAGTGAATCAAAAGGCAAAGGCTTTTTAAAGACAAAGGATCGCCTTTATGTCTGCCTATAGCGTACCCTTATGTTCAATAATGGCTGTTTTTTTTAAGTCTCAACAGGCCCACCTCTTTTTCTCTCCTTCTGGTCTAGCTCCTATGTTTGTCTTGGATTGCCTGTTTTCCATTCCATTGCCTGGGGGAGAAAATTGTTTTTGGTAAGTCCTATGACTGTACTCTTCAGCTTGTCATCCAAAAGGAAGAGAAATCTTTCCTTTTCATTACCTCTTTATCATTTTACATGGAAAGATGAGTCTCCAAAAAGAAAAGCTGCGTTGAATGAACCAAAACAAGATTTTTATACATGCAAATGGTTTATCTAAATGAAAAGTTACTACTATCCATTTAATTTGTGGACAAAACAAATTAAATCACTCCCTGGTAAAACTTGCATTATAGTGTGTGTGTGTGTAAATTTGGCCTGTTTAAAGATGTTAATATCTTTATCTAAAGGATAAATTATATGGTTATCTCCATAGAGACAGAAATACTTTTTCACAAAATTCAGCAGCCATTCATTATAAAAACACCCAAGAAAACAGAAATTGAGAAAAACTATGTAAACATATATTTAATCTTAAAGCCTGTATGTTAATTCATGGAGAAATGCTAGGGGCATTTCTCCTTCTTCCGATAACAAGGAAAGAAAAATGCCCACTCTCCTAGTTTCTTAGCTGCTGAAACAAATACCATACAGTGGGTTGGCTTAACAACAGGAATTTATTGGCTTATGGTTTCAGAGGCTATAAGGTTTGCTTCCTCCTGAAGCAGATTATCTTCTGACTGGTGGGACTCTGTGGGGTTCCTAGGCTTTTCCATCACATGACAATGCACATAGCAGCAGCATGTCCTGTTCTTCCAGGTTTTGTTGACCTCCAATTTCTGGCTACACCGAGCAGCTTCTTCCTTTTCCTTCTGTGTCCAATTTCCTTTGCTTTTAAGGACTTTAGCCTTATTGGATTAAGGCCCACCCTTATGCATATTGGGCACGTCTTCACTAATAACATTATCAAAGATCTCTCTCCTTTTATTTTTCTACTTTTCATGTCTTTTTATTCCCTTTCTCTAAGAAGGATCAATACAGTTTCCTTATTTTCTCAGGTATTCCAGGTTATTTGTTATTCACATTAGTATCTACCATTTTGCCCACCAAATTTTAGCCAAGTTGTTTTCCTAAAGAAAGACATCTCCATCTTCAAGAAGGTTGATACCAACTACTGAAATTTATATATATGTATATATAATTATATATATATATACACACACACACACACACACACATACATACATATATATATAACATTGCTAAAAACATAACAGTTTTAAAATCAAATGATGTCCAGAGTTTCTTAAAGAAAACTTCTTGGGATGATTTGATCAAGTAGGAACCATGAAAATTTCTCTGTCCATCTATTTAGTGTAACAGAACTACATAGGGCACATTGATGAAACACTAAAGTGAAAATTGCCAACATAAATATGGGTTATGAAAAAATTAAGTTGAACAATTTTTTTAAGAAGGTGGAAAATTTCACACTGAGAATATGACATTTATGCATTTAAATATGAAAAATAAATGAATGTTCTTTTAGTGAACATGTATAATTAAGTTTTCCTTTAAGTACCTCTCATCATATTTGTGAAATTTTCAAGGAAAGATAGACATATATAAGGATAATTGCATTTTCTTTTCTTTTCTCAGAATGTATCATGCCACACAAGTTACTTTGGTTCTGAATACTATTTATTCTCCACCTGCAATGAGCCTTCTTAATAGGCTTTAGAGAGTTTTATTTTTTTATTTTGTTTTGCTTGATTTTGCTTATTTCTAAATATTTATTTAGCAACGGGATTGGTGGTAGTTCATGCTGCTGTCTCTTTTTTTAATTTGTTATCTTTTGGTTATTGCCCTGCATAGATTTCATAATAGCTTTGATGAATTCATCAAACAGCATTCACTATAAAACTATCATTCATCTTTTCATGTATTGAGATATTGTGATCATAATGAAATGTGAGTTTAAACTGACATTACCTCTTTTTCCTCATTTCAATATATACATATATATCAATGTTATTTAAAATAGTTTATTTAGTATTATGCATATCTTCTCCTTAAAAATATAGAATTTGAATTGCTGGTTATGTTAGCTCACATGTCTTCATTGTGCCTTTTTCCCCCCTTAAAATTATTTATTATCAGATTCCAGATCACAGTGGCTTCAGAGTATGTCACAGGAATCATGAAGGATAGAGTTCAGCAAATTCTTCCCTTACACAGTTTCATCTGTGGAGTCTCCACGGGCTCTCACAGCATGAGTACAGTCTGAAAGCCTTTTTGAATTACCTGGCTGTGAAAATCAGGCTATAGATATTAGTAACATTTTTTTTTTCTTCTAAGAGCAAGGAAAGGCAAGTCTATTTTTGTTCATAATTTTGCCCATTAGGCTAGAGACTTAATAAAGTTACCACACCGACTGTCACCCAATATTAATAACTCCACTAAGTAATTGACCATTAACTTCTGGCATATGAAAATAATGACATTTTGAATAATCCAAATGCTATATTTTTTTTCTCAAATTATGTTGTGAAATAATTGTGACTAACTTTAATGAAAATGATTTTAGTGTATTAAAATTAAACATGATGCTGGCTTACTGTCTTTTGGGGTAAGAGTATGCATGTATGCATGTACATATGATTTTTTTGTATGTTACACTTCTTACATTGCTACTAAATTTTTTTGTTTGTTTTTTTCTAATTTTGCTTTTATCTTTTGTTCTCAAAACAGATGCTGAATTTTACCAGATCCTATGTGTAATGGTTATTTGGAATAACATTTTAAAACCTTCATTTCTTTTTCTGTTGACTCTTTTCTAG
Organism: Cabassous unicinctus; assembly: GCA_029593785.1. Lineage (NCBI taxonomy): Eukaryota > Metazoa > Chordata > Mammalia > Cingulata > Chlamyphoridae > Cabassous > Cabassous unicinctus. Next base: position 40,204 of record JAQZBX010004560.1, on the reverse strand, counting down.
GTTGTTTTCAAGAATCAAGAAACAGTTATTTAAAAAAATATATTTAGTGATTTAAAAATGTGTATTGTGGTAGAGCGGGTGTAGCTCAGTGGTTGAGTGCCTGTTTTCATGTACAATGTCCTGGGTTCAATCCCTGGTACCTCCTGAAAAAAAAAGTGTATTGTATCTTTTTAGGCAAAACAAATTATCGTAAACTTCGAGAGTTAAAAGCAAGTCATAAAACAAAACAAAACAAAAAATCTTTTTTTTTAAAAGTAGAAAGAAACAAACAAATAAAAACGTTAACCCTTTAATAATTCTTGATCAAGGGAAGGAATAGTAACTGTTTAACTGACAATCCAATGTATTATATTGTTATAATCTACACAGCCCAGGAATCAATACAGCACAAACACATATATAAAATAAACAGCAAGATTAACTAGGGAAGTATTCTGGATAGAGAATTTTGAAAGGGATTTTTTTGTTTGACATTTTGCATAATCTGCAAACAGTCATTTTTCGGGTATACACTGGCTTCCTCTTACTTCTTTAAAATAAAATATTAGATTTACATATTTAGGTTTAGAATATATAAAACAATGTAAGACAATATTGGAAGAATGAAAATGCAGGTCATATATAATAAAATCATTAAAAATATTTTAGTAATTTGGATAATTTAAAGGAAATGCTTGAATAAAATGTAGGCTGTAATTCCATGGTATCTTTAAGGAGGTAAGAGGTACTTCATACCTGAAATGTTATTAAGTAATGAAGAGATCACAAATATTTTTAAATTCTGATGACTAAAGTCAAGTTTTTGAGATAAAAATATCTATAAAAATTTAAAATTTCTACAGAAATTAAAAGGAACTTTCAAGTTGGTATGTTGGAAAGTTACTCAATCAGTTTAGTTTCATAAATTTCAAGCTACATGCTGTAACAGTTGCTCAGGAGACAAAAGTTCCTTAGGAGTGAACTGAGGTGAAATGGGCCAATAACAAAAACAAAGGATGTTGTTGGAACACTGGAACACCCAACCAGAATCCCTGCAGAGTAGCTCTATTTTATCAATATGACCTTTAAACAATTTTCAATAGATGTTTGATACCAACTAGTCAAATTAATTTAGTAATCCTCTGTCTTTGCAGATACCATCCATAGTTACCCATCCCCCAACAGATTTTTTTCACCATTGCTCAATCTGTTTTTATGGCAACTTAGTATTCTTTATGCCTAAAAGCTTAATACAGAAATGGAGATTTAGAATATAAACAATGACAGAGGTAAGCCAACTCTTTTGTTGTTCCAAATGTAAACTGAATGTCAGTAAACTGTATTTATTGGCTCTACAAATAGCAGGGTAAATAAGTACAAGTAGGAACTTTAAATGCTCTCATTATAGGAAGTACTGTTGATTAATCATTTGTTTATTTGGTTAGATCTAATGGTGCAGAGGTAAAAATGAATCTTGATTAAGAATCATTATCAGCATTCAGGTAATCTTTAAAATATATAAAAAGATATAATATTTACTAAAAGGAATAACTTGTCACAAACTGTTCAACATAGAATAAGAAAATCTATACATTAATGTTGTCTATTACCATGTGAATTTTAATGCTTTCATCATTATTAAATAAACTCCTTTTACAAAATTTTGAATTTAACAATTGATAAAATAAGGAAATGATTGCTGTTATAGAGACTAATGGGGTTAGATGTTCTACTTGTCATTGTGTATTTGATAGGGCACTTTATACCACCCCAGGATGAAATTTTGTTTCCTCTTTCTCATGAAGCCTAGATATGGGTCTGGTCTGAGCAGTTTTCTTAGGTCTCACTGTTGTACAGTTTACCATTCCTGAGCCAATGGACATTTGAAATAGAATACATATCAAGCCTTGTGTTATAATTCTGAGAGAAAAAAAAAAAGACATTTTATACGTTGATAAATAATCCTATCACTCATACTATGAGACACTCTCTTCCAAGATGCCATTCTTTAGTCCTATGAAAACGGATAAGTTTGATATATTTTAAAGGCATTATTAATTTCCCCTTGGCAATTACTCTATGAATAATACAGGAGCCCTTTCTTGAGTTTATAATTGAGAGAGGAAGAAAAATTCGCTAGAAGAGTGTTTCTCTAGTGGGGGGAGATTTTCCCATGGGAGATATGTAGCAATGTCTGAAGAAATTTTTGATTATCATTATAGGATTGGTATGAAAGGCATCTAATGGAAAGAGTGCAGGGATGCTACTAAACTTCCTGCAATGCACAGGATAGTGACCTACAACAAAGAATTATTTAGTCATTGATGTCAGCAGTGCAAAAGTAAGAAAACACGGACTAAAAGTAATAGCATTATTTGTTATATTCAATTTTCCTTACATAACTGAATGATCTGACAGCACATGACAATTCACCAATAAGTTTGGAAAAAAAGAAAAGGTAAAAGAAGAATATGTTGAAATATAAAATATGTTGATAATAAGCCATAAGTAGTTGTGAATTTTATTTTTGTATGAAAGGATATATAATAATTATTTATGAAAGGAAACTCAAATATAGTAACAATTTTTTTTGAAAATTATTTTATAATTGTTTTCTATCTGCTTCTCATTTACCTAGTTTATGATTTCCCTACATATTTTACTCAAATAAATAAGGTCATATTGTGGAAAATCATTCTTGCTATACTTACATTAATAATTCACACAATTGTACTATGAGGTAGATATAGTATTAATATAATTTTCCAGGTGAAAAGAGCAGTGAAATTACTCTTTCAAGGTAAGCTGATTTATGGGTAGATTTGATTCCAATCTGACACTTCAAGCTGTGCACTGTATTACCATCTATTGCACACTGGAAGCCCCTGGGGTTGCATTTGTTACACCAGTATGGTTTGTTTCCAAGATACCTGATTCTCTTGAGAAATGGAAAGAATGGGCAACACTAGGCACACATTTTTACACAGACAAAAAACTCTTGGGGATAGATTTTGTTATTCCCTTAGCTGGAATCCTATGCTGTCCAGTTCTCTGCAGTCATCACCATTTTTATTGCATTATCTTTGGCCCATTTCACTCTTTTAGGTTAATTACCTAGCCCTTCTACTTGTTCTACATTTTAGCACCTGCTACAGTGCCAAAGCACTTTTAGAAATCATGAAGTCTCTAAAGAGAGAATGGTGTTCTGATGCCTGTGTACAGAGATTTTTTTTGAAATATTTTGTTTTTTATTCCTTATCTGATAATTTTCTTTATATCCACATATTCTTTTTTCATTTGTTTGTTTTTGTTTCATCAAATTTTGTTCTTTTTATATCATTAGTTGTATTTATCCTTTAGCCCCAGAATGTGCAGACCTTCACATTTTTTCAACGTGTTTTTCTGAGCAGAATAGACTCTCTTCAGTTTCCAGTTATAAACGGTATATGAGTTTTCCATTGCTGCTGTAACAAATTACCACAAACTTAGTGGCATAAAACAGAACAAATTTATTATCTTACAGTTTGGTTGTCAGCGTAGGAGTCCATAGGTATTGTTTCTAGCTGTTTTTTTTTTACTATACATAAACAGAATTGGAAATTATTGTCAGGATACAATGTCCATCTCCCCCTTCCTGCCAAACTTACACATACTTTAGAGCTAATGGTTTTAACACCTATAAAATTTCCAAGAATTCCCATTATGGAATACCAACATATGATTTGATTTTCTTTCAGGCATTCCTCTATATCATTTATAATATCTACCACCAGGCTGATGAATACCCCATGTGAACTTGAGTGAAGGCCATAGTTTTTGAAAATTAAAAAAAGAACATATCAATACTCACTATATCACCACTATTTTTAAGTACTGCTATAGGAGATTGGATATGGGCAGACGAGCAGAATATAAAGTTTTGTGTAGTCATCAGACATAGGATAGGAATTCCCTGACTACTGTGGTAAAGGTCAGAAAAGAATATTTGGAAGTGAAATAGAGGTTCAGAACTTCTAGAGTAAAGTATAAGCTCTGCTTATTTTAGAATTAGATGTTGTTTGAAGCAAATTGTAAATCCCTGAACATAGTCTAAGCTTTGCTTTTTCTGAGTCACTCTTGAACTATCTGAGCCTGTTTATTCATTAGTAAAATAAGGGGAAAATGTCTTTCCTGTCAAGTTCATGTGACTGTTTCAAGGGTTAAATTAACCACTTTAGGTGAAAATGCTTCAAACATATAAAACCTTATATAAAAAATGTAAGGCAAAATTTTATTAGCAAACTTACTTTTGGTTTAACCCGTATATTTAAGTAACTCTGTTACACATTTTCCCAAACAACAAAACCCTGGGAAGTTACATTTAATTATTCACAATGTGAGAAAACATTTTACCCTTATCATCTATAAAGTAACTATTACCAAAAAGAAAAATAAAATGATACTAGAAGAGAAAACATAGCCTGGTCTGTAAGTACGCTTAAGAGTAGGAGGTAGGAGAGAAAACAAAGGCTGTAAAAGAAAAGAAACTAAATACTGTTTAAAAAACTGCAAAAGTGTCACTAAATAAAAATTAGCAAGATTTAGTCATGATTCTTTAGCATCTTCATAAATCATCTGGAAATGAGAATCAGCATGCTTTTAATTTCTGAGAGGTTTTCAAATGCAAGCTGATCTAGAAAGACAATCTTAAGCCTAAGAGTAGGGCCAAACTTAAGTAGAAATTAATAAAATTGCCCATAATAATATGCATTCTATTGAAGTAAAGTATGTTTTAGCACAAATTTAAGAAAATGTATTTTTTCTCTGTTTAAGATCACCATAACCTCAGAATGGCACCATCTGTTCTATGTGGTTGAGCCACTGGGAATATATTGCAAACAGAAAAATAAAATACCATGGCTTATGTCCTTGTTAAGATTTGTCACTCTGAATACATTTTCCTAGCACTTCGCATACCCAGCCCTGATGGTTGACAGCCAGATACAGTTTGTCACTACTTTTGGATGTTGCATTCTCTTTTCTCACCACATGCTTCTTAAAGCTTGATGATTTTTCTCATCCATAAAAAAATTAACATTTCATTGATCTACAAGAATTGAATTTCTTGAGGCTGATGGTAAGTTATCTTTAAAATAATTATAGAAGCTGTGCTTCTACAATCTGATCATAATCAAGTATGGTTTTAAGAGATGTAATTAAGAACAATGCATTGAAATGGCTATGAAATTTTAATATTTTCTTGTTTGATAATAATATTAATATATTAAGAGCATGTTAAATGCCCTCCTTAGTAGTTTTCATTTTGTGTTGTAATTGTGCAATTACTTTAGAATTTTCCTTTCAAAATTAGTCAGTGTGTAGACACTCATGAATATTTATTAAACATTTATTGAAAAAGGAAGAGTACATAAAAGAACAAATGAGTTAATACCTTTCTAATGTAGGGTTTGATAAAATTGTTTGTGGCCATTTTCAACAAGATCTCTTGATCATATCAGCCTTTGCATGCAAATGATTTAGTATTGCTCCACATGGCAAGCAAAGAAACAGAGAATGAAGTATTGTCATGCATGCAATAACTACGTAGAATAGAAGAATAGCATATAGGGTTATAAAATTCACAGTATATAAAGGATAGCACTGCTAAGAAAGACCGAAAATACATTTAAATTAGTATCTATGTAGTCATAATCTTTTTGAAATGGTAAATTTAAACTTATTTTCACTCCGATTGAATTTAGCTCTGTATATGCTAAATTTTCTCCATAAATAGTTAAAATTAGTTCTCCAAATATGTGATATGATGTCTGGGGTTAAATTCAGAATTATCAAGCAGGGCAAAGTGAGTATGGGGGAATATAGATAGAACAAGATGGGTCATGCATTGATAATTACAGAAGCTGTTTCATAGGTTCCTGTATGTTCTTTTCACTACTTACTCTACGTTCATATCTTTGAAATCTTCCATTAGAAGAGGTTGAAACAGATTAATTCATATATACACTAAAAATGTTTTTGTATTCTTCATATTGCTTTTCTTTGTGATTTTCAAGTGCCTTGATAAAATTTGGAAATTTTAAACATACTTCATAGCCTAATACTTCTACTTCAGCTATTTCTTTCCTTAATTTACCCCATGATACGCATTGTATGGGCATTGATTGGTCCCTAGGTACCTGTGGAGAACAGAATAGGATTAGTGAAGCCATATTTTGTTTTCTGCTTCTTTCAGTGTGGTTAGATTCACTACAGTAGCTGGAGTACAATGGTGGGATACAGCAAAATGAGGAATGGTGCAAGAGAAGGAGGCGAGACATATGACACATCCATTTCATACAGTGTCCATCAGAGTCTTTTTGGAGGTAATAGCACAATACAGAGGGATTAGAGTATAAGTTTGAGCAAGTACAAAGGTAAAGAGTACATAAGTTTGAAGAGTAAGAGTATACAGACTTGGAAACCAAACTCCGCTTTCCCAATTTTGCCAAAGAAAAAGTATTAAGTATTAACCAAGAAAGAGAAAACTGACAGGTGACCTTCAATTGGGAGTAGGAACATAAAGCATTAGCTTTTTAAAATGATTTGTGCAGTCTCAGACTAAGTAAATCACTACATGTTATTTCTTTATAGCTATCTGGAGATTTTTTTTTTATAAGTTAATAACAGAAAACAAAACTTATGTTATAATTTAATAACAAAACAAATATGTTGAGGAGTATAAGAGGAAGATGTACAAATAATGCCAAAAGATTATTAGATTTTTTAATTACTAAAAAGAACCGTCATCATAATTTACATATCTACATAATTTTTAAATCCCAATATTATAGCTATGGAAAGAAAGATGGAAAAATAAATATTGGAAATAAATTGGATATAGAGAAATGAGCTAACAAAGAAGGATAAAAAGAAAGAGTGAGTTTTACTGGTTTACTCAAACGTTTCTGAAATATTAGATAAATGACCCTTGGCACGCTCTGAGTTTCTCCTGGGTTCAGAAATTGAGAGTGTTACTATCACATAGCTTTTGAAATGCTAAGAAGTTGATTATCCTAGTGGAAAAGGACATGATTTATTTTCTCTATACAGGTCCCAACACAGTGTGATTCAAACACAATATCATTTATTAAGAAAATCTGGAAACATGTAACTCTTCATAGCCAGAGTTGTCATGTTTCTCCATATCTTTAGAGGGTAAATAATGAATTCCATATTCAAATACTAATCTATATTATGGCAACAAATGAAATTAAGAAAAAAAACTATACTAATGAAATGTGAATAATTAGAATAAAGTATAAAATCTGGAATCATACAGGTAAATGATTTTATTAGAGAGCTTATAAATTTTGGTCCATGAAATGAAACAGACATAAATATTCTTATTTTTAATCTATAAAATGGGATTTTATTCAAATATCAAATAAATAATTTTTGATCATTTACCATGCTAGATGGTCTTTAAAGGGAATAAAACAAAGTCTTGTTTAGCTTACATTTCATGGAGAAATACAGATGAATAAATAAACAAGTGAAAACATACTATGAGTTCAAGTAATAATTAGTTGCTATGCAGTCCATGAGAACATATGGGAGGAAAAAGAAATAGATGGTGAGTAGAGAGTACCATAGGTTGAATACATCCTAAATAAAAAATCACCTGAGTGTAGACTATCTGATATGGTGCAACCTAGTACATTTTTTGGGTGTTCGGAGGAAGCCTTTCCAATGTGGTAAAAACTGAGCAGATAAAGAACTGAAGGACAAAAAAAAAAAAAGAGAAAAAGCAATGTGAATTCCCCAGAAGAATATTCCAGATGGAGGAAAAACAAGGGCAACAACCTGGAGTCTGGAGGGAAGGTGGTGTTTCTGACAACAGGTTAAGTGTGATGTGAAAGGAGTAGGAAAGAAGAGTTGTGAGAAGTGATGTCAAGGGGGTTCACTAGCACCCTTTCATCCTCTGAAATTTGTATTATTATTCTAAGTATAATGGAAAACCTTTGTAAGTTTTTAAGCAGATAAGTGAGATAATTAGTTATATGTTATAAAATAGTGACACTGGTTTTTGAATGGAGAATAGACAGAATAATCTCAGAACAAAAGTTGAAGCAGAGAAACATGTTGTTTGGTTATTGTAGTGGTCCAGGTAAAGAGATGATACTGGCTTGGAACAGGGTGGTAATAGCAGAGGAGAAAACAACTGGAGAAAAGGGAAGATGCATATTTTAGGTGGTGCAGAGGGGATTTGTTGTTGAATTAAATGTGAAGAATGAGGGAATGGAAAAAGAGCTAAAGATGCCTCCAAGTTTGGGGGCTTGAGTAACTGAATCTATTAGTCAGCCAAAGGAGTGCTGATGCAAAGTACCAGGACTCTGTTGGTTTATATAAAAGGGTATTTATTTGGGGTAGAAGCTTATAGCTACCAGGCCATAAAAGAGTAATTTACGTCCCTCACCAAAGTCTGTTGCCACGTGTTAGAGAAGATGGCTGCTGGTCTCTGCCAGAGTTCAGCCTTCCTGTCTCTACTAAGGTTCCATTTTCCCAGCTTTTTCTGATCTCAGCTCTAGGCTGGAGGGCTCATCTCTCTCCCTGGGGCTCATTTCTCTCTGGGCTCAGCTGCTCTGCTCTTTCCACACGGCCAGCTGTAAACTACCAGGCGAACAGCTAATCTCTCCCCAGGCTCATGTGTCAAAGACTAAAACTCTCGGCTTCTACTTCTCCATGCATTTACTTCAGTGTGAAAAGCTGTTTTATCCCCACCAAGGGGTTGGGGAACTCAACCCTGCATGCCCTAATGATGTGGTCAAATAAAAGCTCTAATCTTGATTGAATAATGTAAAAGTGAAACCTTTGAATCTAATACAATCTATTACGCCCAGAGGAACAGTCCAGTTTGCAAACACAATCCAATATCTATTTTTGGAATTCATAAACAATATCAAACTGCTATACTGAATTACTGAATTTGTGAACATGAGGGATGGAGTCAATTTGGGAGGGAGGATGAGAATTAGGTTTTGGTCATGTTAAGTTTATGTGAACCAAGAGATCATGCAGGAGGCTGAAAATAGAGATATGAATATGGGAGTCATTTATGTTTTGATAGGATTTGAAGTTACTGCTTGGATAAGTGGACCTGGCAAGTAAGTATAGAGGAAAAAGAGAAGATAACTGGGCCTTATTATACAACAACTTAAAGAGGTAGGAAGAAGAGGATTGCTTAGCAAAGACATTTGAAGACAGTCCAGGGAGGGAGGAGGGAACCAAAGTGTTTGATTTGCCAAAGGATAAGTACTTGTGCCATTTCATATTTTTTTCTGTATTTTGCAAATTATTGGATATCTACATGCATCAATGTATGTAAAGATTTTCCTTACCATTTTAAAAAAATAAAGGGTCTTAAATTCTAGGAATTGGTTTTACAAACTATGCAGTTATTTACATTAATTTAAATGTAACCCAATGTGGAAGAGTTATGCAAGATACAGAAGGTATCACATAGAATGGCATAAAGAAGGGAGACATTAGCTTAACTGTGAAGTTTAGGAAAGATATTACACTTTGATTCACTATACTAATTGTATTCTTGTCATCTACATGATTTGTCCTCTAGTTTTATTCTCAAGCCCAACCACAATAACAGGTGGGGGAAATTATCATTAATTTTATCCCTCTCTCTTTTGATCCATCCTTTAATTGAGTCTGCTTAGAGGTGTTGAAACTCCAAGTCCTCATCAGTTACCAAAAAGGCTTCAAGAATGACCAGTGAATACTAGCCTCTTCCTCTAAAATCCAGTGTTGTCATATCCTACTTAACTCTCTGTTGCTTATTAATGTTAATGGAGTATAATAGCAGAAGAAAATTGCTTAATGGCTAGCATCACAATTTTGAAGTTGAAGGAAAGAGAATGAAGAATATGATACTGAAAAATGATTCACAATTCCTAGATGTGTATGACAGCATGTTAAATGATACTCAAAATTATACTCTTTCCTCATTCTAGTTATGATATTATTAACCTAAGATAACTTAGGTTGAACCCTTAAGATTCAGGTTTTCTACCTGCAAAAAAAAGATCGTATGCATTATTAAGATTTTACTTAAGAACATATAAAAGTGGTCTGTAGACACTAAAGCATAGCCAAAGTTTATTTGTTTTTATAGCATTTACTAAATGAATTTGCATTTCAGAAATTTGTTTTAAACCTTGCATATCTGATTTCATATAATAATGAGTTAAGTCTTTGTAAGGCTCTATTTAAATTTGATAGAAAAAGCACAACTCTTCCCAGTTAGGTATGCCTTTGCTGGTATTAGGTCATTGCTCACAGTAGTATTTACAGATCCCATAATGACATGCCTTGGAGTCTTTCTTGAAACAGCCGCTTTTGTTTTTATGCTGCTAATTTATAAAGCATACAAAATGCAGGTGAGTTCATTATAATATATTTTGTTTCTGAGAACATAATAGGCTTCTTTTCCACATATGAAGGCTCTGAGGAAAGCCACTAAAGGACGTGCTAACTTTATGATAATGGAAATAATCCAGAAAGCAACATAAAAGATGCAGAAAAGCTGCAAACATTTAAGTAACTCAAGTATATATACTCATGTTTCCTTGAAATATTAGATGCTTAAAATGAGTTTTTTTGGTTTTATTTCTTAAAGTTAGACAAATCTACTTAAAATATGAGCCAATTATTTTATACCATAAAATAAGGCAGAAAGTATGTAAAGATGTATTCGAAATTAATTGAAAATTATTTAACAATGATTTGTAATTTGGTACTAATATAAATAATTGATGTTAAGGGATAATTTAAAAATCAATGAGAAATGTCTACAACTGTAAACAATACCTGGGGCAAGTGTCCAGTGCCCTTCCTCAGGGACAACACCTGGCCTAAGCATCCAGCGCCCTTCCCAATCTCAGGATAAAAATAACACCAGAGAGCTAAGCGTTCTGCCCTAGGGTTACCCTGAGTGAAGGTCATCCCCAGGTTGGGACTTCAACAAATCCCCATGAGTCCTTCCCATTTTATACCAACATTGAGTATTGCTTATCTGTCCAAATCATGAGCCAAAATACATTCATTCCAGAGTTCGTGCATCAATTCCCGAGGAAGTAGCCTGTTTCCCTGAGAATATTCACAACCTCTCTGGAATGTTCTTAATACTTACCTTGGTGTTTCCTTGCCCTGTTTCTAGTTGGGACTCTAGTAACGGCTGCTAATTGAGGACTTCCCAGACTGTGAACCAGATGTTGGTGTGTCCCCGGGTTTGGTGAGTTTGTATATACATGTATCATTACTTAATTTCTTATTAACCATCTGGTGGCTTGTGAATTTCTACAACAGTTGGGCCTTTGTTTATTACTTGCAGGCCACACATTTATTAATTACTAATAAGTAGCTATTTCTATGTACTATTTTGACTTAAATATGTATTGTTTCTATTTCCTTTGCATTTAATAAACTTTATGATATTAAGTTTTCATTATTGTTAGCCTTTATTTGGGAGACCATCCTTAAAAGAGGAAATGGATGTTATATAGGCATATCAACAGATATAAGTCCCTCCAGATAAAATATCTCTAACAAAACTACATTAATTTAAGTGAACACAGAGCACAGTTACAGTTTAAAAATATAAAATAAATATGACTGTTTTTAGAACTTTTTAGGAGTAATGCTTCTATAACTTGTTGAGCTGCCCTTTTCTGTTATTTTATTGTTTTGAATTTGATATAAAGTTATATAAAGAAATATATATATATGACTCAAGACTCCCATATTTCTTTTTAGGTAGAGCAGTACTTCTGAATTTTGGAGATGATTGGAAAGTGTAATTATATTTATTGCAACTCTAAAGAACAGACACTTAGTTCCCAAAGAAGTTTTATTCCTTTAAGGAAATGAAACTAAAACAACTCTTAAGAGTAGTGGTCTATACTATTTTTATCTTTTAGAAATAGAGAAAAGGTGAGTTGGCACCACAGTATGATTTTATGAATGCATATGTTTATAAATAATTTATATTCCTGTATTTATATCATATTCATATTATAAAATGCACTCATAAAAAGAAAATTAAAAATGAGAATGATTGAAAAGATTTTATAATTATTATTATTTTAATTAACTTTACTCTCATTAAAAATTATTGGAATTTTAACTTAGCAATGGAATATAAAAATGAAAATATGAATTTAGTCTTTATGATAGACTCAATTTAAGTCTGAGTCTAAATTCAAATTTAATTTGATATTTTAGTGGTGATCAGAGCCATAAAAAGATACTTCAGACAGACACACAGATACAAATGAAAAAAAATGTGCATTTCTGAAAATAAGAGAAATATTTGAAAACATGCACTTTCAGCATGCTCTATCAATATCACAAATTTAAAAAAAAAAACTGCTTGACTATTTTTATTACATCTTTTTTAGCTTAAAGGTACATACTGTTTGTCATTTTTTAAAAAAATTGCTAGAGAACATCTCCTGACAGTGAATTATTGTCACTAGAGATGTCAGCAAATTTAGAAATGTTTCTCTGTAAAAGAAAAAAAAATTAAAAATTCAAGTTTAAGTTCAATGTGAGCTATCCAGTGAACTTTTGAGTGATAGAGAAGTTTCCATGGACCTTAATTTGTATATTACTGATATTGAAAGTAGTATGATATGCTAATTTCATATTTTTAAAATTTAAACAAATAAATTATATTTATTTTATTTTAAAGCAAACTGAAAATTGTCACAACGTAGTGAAAACTAAACGAAATAGGAAAACCAGGAATGGGTCATCTGCTTTCTTACAGATTTCACTCTCTTTCTTTAGTGACAGAAGTAAAAAATGGCAGTCAAAAATATGTACCTGCTGTGTGTACTGTGGAGATGAACATTAAATATCAGTATATGTGGAATGTCTCTCATAATTCATTTAAAATAATGAACATAATTAGGAAACCTAGTATTTTCATTCCACATCTTCATGTAGTACACATTGTACATAAATGCAAGGCAATATTATTTTCTATTTTATATATAACTCACTTGAGGTAATCATTTGGATTTTCTATTTTCAAACCTAGATTAAGTTGGATCAATTCCAGATTCAAATTTTCAGTGGAAACAACACCACCACCCCAAAAAAACTTAGATGAAACACTTCTTTTCAAAGTGCTGGACATCAGCCAACAGAAGTCAATGATCCTGGAGAGACAGAAATTAAAATGTTGTGAGCCCTACAATTGCCTCAATCACTGCATCAAGAGCATTTCCAAGCTGTATCTCCAGTATGGAAAAGCCAAAAAGAGCTCAGTGAATGATTAAATAAGATTGATACCCTACCTATAAAATCTTAAAAGAGCTTTGAAGAAATCCCCTGTTTCCATGTAAATTAACTATGCCCCAGAATAAATATCAAGGAAATGTTTAGGAATTCAAAAATACCCAGTACACAAAAAGGCAAAATTCACATTTTCTACCATCCAATGAAAAACCATCAGACATGTAAAGAAACAGAAAAATATGACCAAAAGGAAGAAAAAAAAATCAATCCAAAAACCGATCTAGAGCTGACACATATTTTAGAATTAGCAGTAATAAATCAAGCAATAATTATTACTCTATTCCATAAGTGCAAAAAGTAGAGCCATGGAAGTTATAAAGAAATAACAATAATAAACTTCTAGAGATGAGAACTATATCTAAGATGAAAAATTTATGAAAGGAGATTTATAGCAGACATTGTAGAAGAAAAGATAAGTTAACAAGAAAACATTACAATAGGAAGCATGCAAAGTGAAACACAAAGAGAAAAAAAAAACGAAATTAAAAAATGATCAGTGCACTAATAACATGTGAGCCTACTTCAATTAGCATGCCTTTAAATGGCATCCCCAAAGAAGAGGGAAGGGAAAGAGAAGCATAAAAATATATTCTTAAGAAATAATGGCTAAACATTCTCCAAATTCACAGAAAACTATGAACACAGAGATTCAAGAACAGTGAATACAAAGCATGAGAAGTGCAAATAATGCAACACCAAGACACACCACAATTGGTTTGTTTAAAACCATTGTTCAAAAGAAAATTTTAAAAGCAACCAGAGAAAAATGTTATGTTACACACAGAGGAACAAAGGTAAAGATGACAGCAGCTTTCTCATGAGAAACACTGAAAGTAAGAAAATAGTGGAGCAAAAATATATAGTACTGTAAACAAAACAAAACAACAACCAAAAAACTGTGAACCTAAGATTCTACACCCAATGGAAATACCTTTCAAAAATGGAGGTGAAATAAAAACTTTTTCAGACATACAAAAGCTAATTTGATCACCAGTGAGGAGGCTGCTACCAGGTCAATATCCTATGCATTCTTTTTCAGGCCCTACCATAGGCTATTATAAGGCTTTGTCTGGCAGGCCTCATTTGGGATAGCTGCACTCTCCACACTAGACTTTAAGTGCATTGGAGTCTTCTGAATGGTGTTGTAGTCAAGGCCTCAACCCCACCCCTATCCCACCCCCAGCCCCAGGCTAGCCATGCTCTTATGCATATCTGCATTCCTAACCTAGGAACCCCCATTTGAAGGCCTTTTTAGTGGGTGTCTTAGCTGAGGCAATTTTCAGGCACCTCTGCTAAAACCACCTTATGGGGTAAGGGGAACTTGGTAAGACATTTTTCATCTCTCTGAGTCAGTACTTTTCTATACTTAGCCTTTCCCCATTTACCACACCATTCCCAGTTCTCAGGTCCATAAATAGGCAGGATCTTTTCTGGGGGGCTCCTTGGAATTAAGACTATTCCTGCTGTGTGTATTCATACATCTGACCCTTACCAAATGCCGGTCCATGGGGATAAATGGAACGCTGAGTATCTAGAACTTTTTTCTGTGTCTTTCCTACAGTGGTGCATTAAGTGAATAATGGCTTGTTATTTTTATTTTGGCTCATTGTCCTAGTTGACCAATTTCATCTGGCTGCTTCATAACCAGCAGATCCACCCTACAAGAAATATTAAAGTAATTCTTCAGGCAGAAAGAAAATGATACCAGTGGAAATATGGTTACACACAAAGGAATGAAGAATTCTGGAAATGATACGTATAAGAATAGATTTGTACAATTTTTTCTTAATATTTAAAACATATATTGACCCTTTAAATAAAATGACAACAACATACAGTTGAATTTTTAACATATAGATAAGCAAAATTATAACAATATCAGAAAGTCTGGCATGAAAGAAATAGAAGTACAGTATCATAAATTATTTATCCTCTATATAATGTAGCATAATATACACTGATGGAAGATTGTGATGAGTTAAAGATGCATACTATAAACTCTAAAGCAACCACCAAACTAACAAAACAAAGAATTGTAGCAAACCAGCCAACAAGGATAAAAAATAATCACAGAAAATTCTTAATAAAAAAGATGACAGAAAAAGAGGAAAATGTAAACAAAGGATCAGACAAACAGAATAATAAATAGCAAGCAGATATAATTTACGATAACCATGTAAATAATTACAGTAAATAGAAATGGTCTAAACACTCACAATTAAAGGGTAGATATTGTCAGATTGGTGAAAAAGAGCAAAAGCCAATAATAGGCTGCTTGTACAAACTAAACTTGAAATAAAAAAAGACATAGGACAAAAGAATCACAATGCAAAACATAATAAAAATATTATGACTAAAAGCCAAAATGGGTGAACCAAGGAAGCCAGCACCGCACAGCTGATGAGGGTTAGGGAGATATCTTCTGCAGGAAAAGGGGAGCTGGACTCCTGGTTCCATTTACAACCAACAAACCAACCATGCCATAAATTTTGAGCTGTATTTGGAAAAATATTGGCCAGAAGAAAAATATGATAATTTTTTTTCCCTCATGGTATACAACAAAGGATAGACTCGACTTTCTAAATACTATGACCACATGGAGATTAAGAAGCAGACACTTCTGAAGCAGAAGTCATAAAAAGCTGTCTGTCTTGATCCAGTGAACAATACTCTTTCATTGAATATAAGGATTTTTAAGCTGATATATCATCAGTATGTCGCTCTCTTCATTACAGTTGGAGATAATGACACTGAGAACCAGATGGCTATTTATGAATTCATCCATAACTTTGTGGAAGGTTTCGATGAGTACTGCAGCTGAGTGAGTGAATTAGATATAATATTTAATTTGGATAATGTACATATCATTTTGGATGAGATAGTGTTAAATGACTGCATTGTGAAAATTAACCAGGCAGGAATTCTTGCCCCGCCTCCTAATTTTTGATAAGATGTTAGGAACCTGAATATGGAAAGCCTCTCCAGACAACACTGATTTATAGGAAATGCAAATGCTATGGAATACCTTTCAACATCTGTAGCCCAAAAGAATCTGGAAGACCAAACATTACAAAACTGTCTTTCCAAAGGCATTGTAAATAGATATTTTCCACATTTCTTAAATAGAAAACAAAATTGCATTTTAAAATATGTTGTACAAGGAAAAAAATTATCTAAACTGAAAGATGTAAGTTTTATTTTCTAACTCTAGGCATTTCCCCCACTTTAAGATCTGGGGAAAAATGGTTTTGCTCTGTGCTTTTCTAAACTATTAAAAAAATTTATTGTGGTAACATGCATAGAAAGTAAAATTTGCCATTCTAGTCATTTTTAAGTGTACAATTCAGTGGCCTTGTTTGTACAGTGCTGTGCTAACATCACCACATTCCATTTACTAGAACTTTTTCATCACCCCAACCAGAAACACTTTTCCCATTAAACAATAATTCCCCATTTCCCCTAGGTCCAGCCCCTGGTAACCTCTAATAAACCTTTTGTTCTATGAAATTGATTATTCTAGATATTTCAGATAAGTGGAATCATACAATATTTGTCCTTTTGTTTCTGGCTTATTTCACTCTGCATAATGTTTGCAAGGTTTATCCATGTTGTACCATATATAGGAGCTTCTTTTTTTTTATGGCTATTGGATATACCACGTCTTGTTGGTATCCATTTGGCCATAGATGGACAATTGTGTCATTTCCACCTTTTGGCTATTGCGGACAATAAACATTGGTGCACAAGTAAAAAAATACTTATATCCACCCTGCTAACACTAAACCAAAAGCAAAATAGCTTTGTAAATATCAAAGTAAATTTCACTGAAAAAAAATAAAATTCAGGGATAAAATGTTTTCGTGTCTTAATGACAAAAATGTTAACACATCAACAGTACATAACAACCCAGAATTTTTATCCCTCTAATAACAGAGCTATAAAAATACAAGAAGCAAAAATCATAGATCTTCAGAAGAAACAGAAAATTCTAGAATAGAGTGGGAGGTATCAAAAATCTGTTCTTAATAATCCATGGAGGGGGACGGGTGTGGCTCAAACGGTTGGGCTTCTGTTTCCCATATAGAGGGACCTGGGCTCGATCCCCGGGACCTCCTGGTGAAAAAATAAATAAATAAAATAAAATAATCCATGGAACAATGAGAAAAATTAGTAAAGATGTAGTGGAATCGAACACTGCAAACAATTTGACTTATAGACGTTTATAGAAAACTCCATTCAACAACTGCAGAACACACATTCTTTTTAAGTTTACACAAATGAATCATATACAATGGTGGAAGACTGAATACTTTCCTTTGAAATCATGAAAAAGAAGGATACCTGCATTTACACCCTCTATTCAACATTGTACTGGAAATTCTAGCCAGTGAACTAAAGAAAGAGAGAGAAAAAGCATCCAGGAGAAAAAGAAATAAAAGTCATCTAATTTGGAAAGGAAGCAAGAGAACCACCTTTTGTTAGTACATGTATTAGTCAGCCAAAGGGGTGCTAATGTGACATACCAAAAATGGGCTGGTCTTTATAAAGGGTATTTATTTGGGGTAGAAGTCCACAGATACCAGGCCATAAAGTATTAAGTTTCTTCTCTCACCAAAGTCCATTGCCACGTATTGGAGCAAGACAGCTGCTGATGTTTGCCAGGGTTCAGGCTTCTTGGGTTCCTCTCTTCCTGGGGCTGCGTTTCTCTCCTGGCTTAACTCCTCTGTTTCCTCCACAAGGTCAGCTGTAGACTATCAGGCAAACGGCTCACTTCTCTTCTCCTGGGGCCTTCTCTCCAACATCAAAACTCCAACATCAAAACTGCTTCTCAAAAACTGTTTCAACTCTGTTCTTGCCATGCCTTTTATATTTGATTCCCCACCCACCAATGCCCTAATCATAACTTAATCATGCCCAAATTAACAGATCAGTTTACAAGCATGATCCAATTATATTTTTGGAATTCAAAATTACATCAAATTGCCAAACGGCTACAGTACATTTCATGGTTATCTAGGTAGAAAATGTGATAGAATTTACAATCACTGAGTTTAGTGATGTTGCTGGAAACAGGTGACTATAAAAAAATTAATTGTATATGTATATAAAAGCAAATAAAAACTGGAAATTGTTTTTGTAAACACCTTTTACAATAGCATAAAATGAAATTTTAAAAAATAAATATGTTAATTAACTGGACATGTAATGATAAGTAAGATATTAGGCTGTATTAATCAGAAGACAAATCTCTTTTACTAGAAAAGGGAAATTTATCATATTATCCAGTACAAATAAAGTGAGTGAAGTGATTGAGTTAGGGGACATATTTGGAGGAATATGTAATTCGACAATTTGACCTTGAACGCTGGACATTTGCATTCTTATCTCTGTTAGTGTGAGATAATCTAATATTAGAGTTGTTGCACTACTTGAAATAGAGTATATGGCTGACACAAAACTTCAAAGCCACCACTTCCATTTGCCTTGGTATGGCACATTCAAATGGACAATCTTGATGTTGGAGTGTCATTAATCTGGTTAATATTGGAAGAAGAGTTTCTTTTCTGTTTCATTCAGGGATAAGATAAAGAGAGGCTGGTCTTCAGTTATTAACTAGAGGGACTATAATGTACTTGCGTTATCTAGAAAATATTTAAATAAAAGACATTTTATATCAGTCAGAGAAGAGTCCTACTTACAGTAAGTTAATTTACAAATGCACATGTTCTGTTATTCTTGGTGCTCATGTTGAATGGAATGAATCCCTGAAAATAGTATATTGATACAGTAAGCAAAATTTCTCCTTAGTTTTGTGCTTTGAGTTAGATCGTGAGCTTGTTGAAGTGATTGATTTTCTTGATGAGCATCTTTAAAGGGTTATGAGAGGTGGCTGGAGACCAAGCTTCCTAAGGAGTTGACATCAATGATGAAATAATGAAAACTATATCCAGTTAAATGGAAACATAGGCAACAAAAAGAAGTGAGTCCTTTAATAAGAGAAAATAACATTTTATTTAATTTTGTGTTTATGATTTGTGCAAATTTGTAGATTTTCATAACAGTTTCTGTCTCTTTTAGTATGCTAGGCAGCTGAAATGCAATGTACCAAAAATTGATTGGCTTTTACAATAGGGATTTATTCACTTGCAAGCTTTACAGTTCCAAGGTTGAGAAAAATGTACAAATCAAGACGTCATCAGGCAATGCTTTCTCTCTGAAGACTGGCTGCAGGCATTCCTGAACTCCTCTGTGTTATAGCAAGGCACGTGATGTCTGTTGGTCTCTCCCTTCCTTCCAGGTCACTTTGCTTTCAGATTCTTGCTTCAGTGGCTTTCTTGCTTCTCTTTATATGTATTCACCTTGCTTATAAAGGGCTTACAAAGGATTAAGACCTACCCTGGCCATGCTTAATTGAAATAACATCATCAAAAGTTTCCACCCACAAGAGGTTCACATCCACAGGAATGGACCAGCTTTAAAATCATGATTTTCTGGGGTGATCAAATTACCACACTGTCTGATGGGCATACACAGAGCATTAAATTAAATTATAGTAAATATAGCCTTCAACATCATAAAAAATCAGTATGTTCATATTATCATTTTCACCATAATCATCATCATTGAATTAGAAAATAATTAATTGCCAATCAAATGTAACATACTTCAGTTTTGCATAATTATCACTTTTTTTCCTATTAAGAGACAGAATGGTTTATTGGAAAGTATATCAGGATTGGAGGAATAACCTGCTTAATTTCTCTGCTCTGGCATTTACTTCAGTAAATAAATGTTTTAGAGCAAGTTCATTAACTTCTCCAAAACCCTATTTCTTCTATTGCACAAAATGAATAATAATCCCAACTTTCCCAAAGTTATAGGTAGTATATGTGTATACATGTACATACATGTATATAAAATACATTATTTTTTCTATAGCATTTAATAGTCTTAGTTTTGTGCAGTTCTAGACAAAAGTAGGCAAGTATCTTAAAACAGTACATATTATACACATATGAACATTTTTCATTAGTGTGTTACATCTTTCATTATGTGTTACAATTGATGAACACATATTGAAGCAGTGCTACTAACCCACGAACTAGAGTTTCTGTTATATTTTAACCTTTGCCCCACACAATTTTATAGGTTTTCAAAAAATTTATAATGCGTTTATCTGCATTGCAATGTCATACAAAACAATTCCAGTACCCACAAAATGTCCCCATGTTATAGCACTTCTCCCCTTTCCCTTCCCTCAGAACCTCTGGTGGCCACTGCCTTTGTATCAATTATGTAATGGACTTTCAACGTTAATGTGGGAAAGTGTGAGAAGGGGAGGGGTTTGGGTAAATGGGAATCCCCTTTATTTTTGAGGTAACGTTTATATAATCTAAAGTTTCTTTAAAAATAAAAAATACTAATAAAAATATTATATACGTAAAAATCAAGAATCTACAGCTGCTGAAGATGAAGAAGTACTGTTTATTAAAACTTGGGGTGTGGGAACAAAGAGAGATAATCACGGTTGGTCAGCACATGACTAACTATATAACTGAGAATAGAGCTCAAATGTTGATCTTTGGTCAGAAGCCTATAATTTATGCACTTCATCCTGAAGTGAAATGTATAAATGTCAATATCTCAATTTTTATTAGTAGTACTATTGTTTGAATTTAGGCTGGGTCATGGTGATCACAAGTTTTGCCATCTGGCAGCTGTGTGCCAGCTTGGGTGAAATCAGTTGTTCATCAGACTTAACTTCTAAGTGGACAGATGGTCATATCAAAAATGACCATGATGAGTACAACTAATTGATATCCTTTCTGGGAGACTCAGCTGAGAAACCCAGAAGAGGATGATTATTGAGGCTGAACTTTCTATCCACTCTGAAGAAAGAAATTGGTTAAATATAATTTACATGACTTTGCACAGAGGAGAGCAAGAAATTTTCAGATTTTTAAAAATATTAGTATATGTATGCATATATAAATTATGATCACTTGTAATATTTCCAGTAGTAATATTTCAAATGGTAAACATTGTATTACATCTTGCAAAATATCTATTAATCTCATAAATAAATACTTGTAATTATAATCTACTTTCTTTTGCCAAGTCTTTGTTTTTAAATTTCAACAACATTTCTTCAAATACTAAATTGTTGTAACTAAATAACAAATTTCCTTCCTAACTTCTTAATGCTCTTTTAAATAAACTGCTAGTTCTGTTGTCAACACAGAGTTCTTTGCAGTCTTATAATAAGCAGAATATCTTCTGTAGTTCCCCGAAGAACACTAAATCAAATTTAGTGTATGTCTTCTGTCATCACAATTTTGTCTATAGCTATTTGTCCAAGAAAATGTCTTTTAGTCTGTTTTCCATTTAGCATTTCCCCAGAGCAAGGGAATTTTAAGATAACACTAGAAGCTTTTTACACATAATAAATGATTATGGAACCAAATTTTACATGATGTTTTAGAATAGTAATACTTTTATGATCTTCAGGAGACTACTAAATTTGGAAAAATAATTATGATTTACTGTATTATATAGCATTCCTCTAACAAGGAAAAATTGACCACAAATATTTTATTTCATGTTTCAAAATGATATATTTAGATTTCTTATAACTAAAATACTTTTAAATACAACAAATGTACCCTATTGATTTATTTTAAATATTCCATATATTAACTAATATGTGGGTGAAACTGGGTGAAATACTGGATTAGAATGCATCTTCTATAAATGTTTCCTAGTTACTTAAATAATTGGAAAGTTTTGTCAACCATATGTAAATGCAAAATGCTTTAATAATCCTTTTGACAATCAAGATATTCAATTTTCTCAATACTAAGAAACTTATATTAAGGCAAGTTCATTAATTTCTCCAAAACCCTGTTTCTTCTACTGCACAATATGAATAATGTTTATCTTACCTTTACCAAAGTTTTTGTGTACATATGTTATACATATGCATAAAATATAAGGTAATGCATAGAATAAGTTTTCTATTATTTTATGGAATATTTGAAACAAATCAATTTTATTGTTACATATTAATAAAGAATAAATCCATCCAAAGAGTACAATCAATCAATGGCATTTGGTGTAATCACATATTTGTGCATTCATCACCCCAATCATTCCCAGAGCATTTCATTAATCCAATAAAAATAGTAAACAAAAAACAAGTAAACAAAACTCATCACCTCTCAATTTCTCTATGCCTCACCTGCCATAAATAGCTGCTATTCTTTTTCCTTCTCTCTAGTATATTTGTATTTATTTTTATATTTTATATGCAATATGCCCCATATTTGTGTTTTACATAAGGGTTTAGTATCTTATACAGTCCCATGTTATAATTTTAGCTTTCCTTCTAGTAATATATTTCATGTAATTTTAACATAATCTTAGTGCTCTATAGTTCAGGAAAATCTCAATTGAAATCAGAAATTTTTACTACTCTTAAGAAATGCCCAGTCTGTCATCATATTAAGAATTCATTATATTTGTATTTATAGCAACCACCATTACTTCAATTTCTTCTGTATAATGTGGAAGGCAAGAAAAATGCAATACAATTGATAGTACTATTCATTAAACATTTACCCAACATCAGACTTTATGACAGATATTTTACAGAAATAATACATTTATTCCTCATGAAAAACCATCAAGGTGCTTTTTTATTATTGCCATTAAAAAGTAATAAGAGGGAATAGATGTTGCTCAAGCCATTGAGTGCCTGCTTCCTACATAGGAAGCCTCAGTTTTGGTCCCTGGTGCCTCCTAAAAACAAAAACAAAAGCCAACAAGCAAACAAATGAAAAATCCAACTCAGTGGAGCCAATGTGGTTCAGTGGTTGGGTGCCTGCTCCCCACATAAGAGGTCCCAGTTTCAATTCCTGGCCCAGTATCTAAAAGAAAAAACAGACTGAGGGTTGTTAAGTAAATATCCAAAATCATAAGTTAGTGATTAGCAAAGCCAAGCTTGGAAAAGAGTTCATGAGTTAATTTTCACTACAAAACACCCTTCCTCCAGTTCTTTAGAATAATTCTTAAACTTTGCCCATGTATCTAACAAAGACTTAATGACAATTTGTTTCCAGTGGGTAAATTTGTAGATGACAATGAAACTGTGATAATGTCAGTTTACATAAAACCCATACAGAAAAAGGCTTAGGTATCTCTTCAAAGCCGAATTTGCTATGGAGAAAAATTGGGGCAAATAATGTTCTTAAAAAATGTATTAAGGCTTCTTGTTTCAGCTCTGACACATAAAGAACTTGAAAGTCATCACTCCCACTCTTAACACAAGAAAACCTGGAAAAATGGCAAGTCAACGACTTTTCTTAGATTCATCAGGAAACTGAATTTTCCAGGAAACTGTCACCCAGAAATCTGGAGGGAGAGTTGAATCCAGAGGAAGCAGAGCTGCTGAAGCCATAAACTAGTTAGAATGTGTAAACAGAAATTCTGACAAACTGCTGGAAGCTGAGTGTGTACTAAAATGAGAGTGAGAAGCTCCTGGTAGCCACAGACTTAGTAGGATGCCCAAACTGTCATTCATGAGCTTTACCGTCAGACACTCCACAGTTAATCTTCAAGGTGCTAAAATCACTTTCCAAAAAAAAATAATAATAAAGCCAGGACCAGATGCAAAAATTTATGAAAACCTTAAAAAGAACAAAGAACAAGGAAGAGAGAGTAATTGGCTAGCACAACTGAAAGGATAGGATTCAGTGCTTATTGATAAATAGGAATATCTTGTTTAAACCAATGATACAGAATTTATAGAATAAATCAGCTTGGAAAGACAATGCTAAATTTCTGTGTATACTTTGAGGAAGTCTGTCCTTGGGAAGGTAGCAGGAATGACCATTCGAAAAGTAGAAAATATGGTATTTACACCTATCCTCCAATTTGCATTTCAATTTCTTTCCAAAACTTTATTTATTACCCTTCTCAATTTTAAGACTGTGGGAAAAGTAGAAGGAAGAACGGTGGCTTTTTCTTCTTTTCCCTGTATGTGTCAAGGCTGTGATGTCAGTATTTACTAATATGTGTTACCAACATTTTGTTTTACAAATAATCACTATGATAAGAACAGAGTCAGGATACTAGAGCTAAATATTTGAGTTGCCATTTACATATACACTATGTAGTGAATTAATATTCAAGACACATGTTTGTTTGTTTTTTCAATTAGTGATTGTGTCTGAAGTCTTTAACCTCCAACATTTTATTATGAATGTAACTTTTCTTGTTTGCTTCTGATAAATTGGAAATTAGGTTCAATGACAACTCCTGGAATATCTCTGCTCACTCATCCAAGGTTTTCTCAATATCAGTAGCCAAAATTGGGATTGCCATTCATTCCCCATGTATGGCAAATCTTGTGCTATTCACTGATGTCTACATACCAGTGTCTAGGGAAATAAATGCTAAAAAAAAAGAATATAAAATGTCTTCAGGAGATTAGAGGCAACAGGAGAAAAGATAGGAAATAAAATAGAGAATTTTTAGATTTTTTCCAATCCAAATGTTTCATGTAGGATGCAAGAGGTTGGTACATCACAAATTTATGCATATGTAAACAATTTTTCTTCAGTTTTTAGTAATGGAAAGTATATTTTACTTTGATCAGAAATAATGCTGGAATAGTCAACATAGAAAATAAAGACCTTGGAATTATCAGACATGTAATTTAGAATAACTATGATTAATATGTAAGGGGCTTTAAGGAAAGAGCAAATAAATTGTAATAATAGATGGGTACTATAAGCAGGTAGATGAAAAATATAAGAAGGAATCAAAAGGAAATACCAGAATTTTAAAATGCTGTAACAGAAATGAAGGTTCCCACTGGTGGGTTCATGAGATGACTTAACAGAATTGAGGGAAAAATCAGTGAGTTTGAAGATAGGTCAATAGAAAGTTCTGAAAATGAAACACATAAGAAAAAAATTAAAAAGAACATCCAAGGATAGTAGAATGATTTCAAAAGTTGTAACATATGCGTAATTGGAATACCAGTAAGAGAAGAGGGAATAGAGTAGAAGAGATATTAGAAATAATAATGGCTGAAAACTTTAGAAAATTAATGACAGACACCAAACCATAGATCCAGCAAATTCAGAGATTAATAATACAAATTAATACCAAAAAGTACACCTAGTCATATCATATTCAAACTGTGGCAAGCAAAAGACAAAGAAAATCTGAAATAAACTGTGGAAGTGGGGAGGCAACTTATTTATAAAAGAAAATGGATGAGTTATAGCAGACTTCTCATCATAAATAATACAAGCAGAAAGACAGTGCAATCCTTTATTTCAAGCTTTGGGAGAGAAAAACAAAAACAAAACAGAACAAAAATATCTGTCCAGGCTAGTCAATTATAAATGAGAGATAGAAAAAACTGAAATTACCAACTTCAGAAATGAAAGAGGTTATCACTACTGATCCTATGGATATTAAAAGTAATGAAGGAATATTTCAAAAAATTCTATCCCCTAAATTTAAATAATGTAGTTTGAAATGGACTTATTCCTTGAAAGATACAAACTACCAAGTTTCATACAGGAGACATTATTAACCTTAATAGTATTATGTCTATTAAAGAAATTGAATCAATAACCTTCCAAAAAAATCACCAAGTCCAGGGTGCATCACTGGGATGGTCTACCAAACAATTTTTTAAATGATGAGAAATTGAAGGCTTTCTCCCCAAGAAAAGTAGCAAAGAAAATATGTCTCCTCTCACCATTCTTATTCAACATCTTACTAGAACTTCTAGTGAGTACAGTAAGACAAGAAAGCGAAATAAAATATAAACAGATTGGAATGAAAGAAACAAAGCTGACTCTTTCCATAAATGACCAAGATTAGACAAAAATGGACACAGAAAAAATTTAAAATACTCCTGGAAACAATAAACCAAGCTACAAGATAAAAGATTAAGATACACAGTTAATTAACACAGTTAATTTTTTTCCCTTCATACCAATGATGAACACATGGTCTTGAAATTTGAAAAAATGAAAAACACCATTTACAATAGTACAGAAAAACAAAACACCGAGGTACGAATCTAACAAAATAAGAACACTTCCTAATGCATAAAAATTTAAAATCTCATTAAAAAAAAAAAGATCCAAACAAATAGAGAGCCATTTTGTGCTAAGGAATTGGAAGAACTCATTCTAGTTATTATGTCAATTCTTCCTAAATTGATCAGCCAATTTAATGGAAGCCAAATCAATATCCCAGCAAGATATTTTATAGATATTGACAAGCTGAGTCTAAAGATTATATGGAAAAGTAAAAGACAGAGAAGAACCAACACAACAGTGAAGAAGAAGAGAGTTGGATAACTAACAATACTCTATTTCAAGACTTACTATGTAGCTGTATTATTCTTGGGAGAATGGTATCAGAAAAGAATAGACAGCTTCATCACTGGAATAGAATAGAGAGCATCGTAGAAATATACAGCTGAAATATAATAAACTGATGTTTGACAAAGGAGCAAAGTCAATTCAACTTTGAAAGGATAGTCTTTTAAAATAATGGTGCTGTCAATTTTCTGTATGACAAAAAGTGAATCTAGTTAAAGACCTTATACCTTACCCCCCAAAATTAATAATAACTTAAAGTAGACCTAATGCAAAAATCTAACACTTATTGAGAAACCCAGAAAAAAAGTTACACAACCTTCAGTTTGGTGATGATTTTTAATTGCAATAATACTTTGATGCAACAGAGAAAGTATTGATACATTGGGATTCATTAAAAGTAATATCTTCTGCTGTGAAAGACAGTGTTGAAAGTATGAGAAAACAAGACACAAACTGGGAGAAAATATTTGCAAAACACACATCTGATAAAAACTATCCAAAATGTACAAAGAAATCTTAAAATTCAACAATAAGAAAACAAACAACCCAATTTAAAAATGGGCAAAATTTCTGAACAGAACCCTCACCAAAAAGATATATGTGGCACATAAGCATGTAAAAATATGCTCACATCAGTTTTCATTAGTGGATTGCAAATTAAAACAATATTTTACTTCTATGTACCTAACAGATAATAGCCCAAATTCAAAAATCTGACAATACTGGCTGCTGGTGAGTATGTAGAGCAATAAGTACTCTCATTTACTGTCAATGTAAATGTAAAATGGTATAGCTACTTAAGTAGTGATTTGGAAGTTTCTTTCAAACTAAGCATTGTTGTACCATACAATCCCGTAATCCTACTCCTACTTATTTACCCAATTGATTTGAAAACATAGATCAATGCAAAAAAATCTGCTTGCAAGTGTATATAGCACCCTTATTCATCATCATTCATACTGGAAGGTACCAAGATGCCCTTAATAGACGAATGGATAAAAAAACTGAGGTACATAATACAATATATTATATTCTGCAACACAAATAAATTAGCCATCAAGGGGCAGGGCAACATGGATGAATCATAAGTGCATATTTCTCAGTGAAAGAAGCCAGTGTAAAAAGCTACATACTGTATAATTATGATTATATGACATTCTGGAATAAGCAAAACTACAGACTGTGAACAGATCTGTGGTTGCCTGGGATTTAGGAGAGGGAATGTAGAATAGGTGAAATACAGAGGATTGTTTAGAATGGTGAAACTATTCTGCCTGATACAATATTTGTGAATATAGGTATTGAGCATTTGTCAAATGAGAAAAACTTTTACAGAACATACCGCAAAACTTTCATCATGAAAATTTTAAAAAAATCATTTAGATTGTCAGGTGATCCTAGGATGGAATGGAGAATGTGACAAAAGTGTTAAATGTATTGAAAATTCATGAAACAATCTCACTGAAGAGGATGGCGGAATAAGGTACGGACCTGAGTAACTTTCGAAATGAGGGGAGTCTGTAAGACTAAATTCAAAAAGGAACTGTACATAAGCCCTTTCACTCTATTTGGTAAAGTTATTTCCCATGGGGTTGTGGCTTAACAATTCGTAAACCACTTACCACTGGAATTGCCGATGTTAGGAGCCAGGTTTCTCATTGTTGGAATGCACTGCTACCCATAAGTGAGGGAAAGTGTTATATCTATATAAACTCATATTTAGCTTAATATTAATATAGATTGTTATGCACAAAAATATTTATAGATATGTTAATCAACTTGGGTTATTATACTTATGCTCTGTCAGCTCAGAGGGCCTAGAAGCAATGGCATCTCAATATTAAAGAGCACTCTGAATACCCATATCTTGGTTTCTAATTCCTTTCTCCAGTTAAAGGAACCAGGGTTCTTTGAAGAAATGAATGATTCTAGGACTGGTGAAGGAAGGATGAGCTTGTAGCATCTTTTAGTGCCAGAATTTAAGAAAGAAATTTTAAAACATCTATATTGATGGGGATATGTGAAAGAAATATAGAAGCCAAATGAAAGACCTAATGACTATATATGGGAAAATTTGAGCAAAAATAAATAAATAAATAAGTATTGAATTATAATCCAAGGTATAAAATAAATATCCAGAAATCCATACTGATAAATGATTGAATAAATAACTAGGGGAGAAGGCACAAATCCTCCATGCAGTAGAAGTCTAAATACTACATGTAGATGCTCTGCCCTTAAAGAAGTGAAACAATCCTCCCTTCCTCCTTAATTGTCAACAGTGAAGACTGACTTCTTTCCAAAGAGTACATATGGAAAGGGAGAAAACAAGGAGGAACTTTACATAGTGTACTTTAACAAATGCTATGTCAGCCACATGATCAAAATTAACAGCAATAGCAATAAATTATGTTGATAGTATAAACCTTTGATATGATATGATGAGAATGGCACTTCACCTCTTGTTCTTATTCCCAGAAACATTACTCCAGTCTAAACATGATATAAACACCAGACAAATCTCTTTTGAGAAGCAGTGTACAAAATATCTGACCATACTCCTTAGAACTATCTAGGTTATAAAAACCAAAAATGCTTAAAACTTTCACAACAAAGAGAAGCCTAAGGAGACATGACAAACAAATATGTGCCACCCTCATTGGGATCCTGGGACAGATTAAAGACATTTGGGATAAACTGAGGATCTGAATAATTAAAAGGCTTCAGTTGATAATTACATATCAATATTTTTTAATTAATTTTAACAGATGTACCATACTATTGTAAGATATTAATGATAGGGCAAACAGGGTGTGAGGTATAGGGGAACTCTTTGTATTATCTTTGCAATAATTCTGGAATACTAAAACTGTTTTACAGTAAAAAGTTTATTAAAATAATTAAATGAAAAAACTTTGTAGTGATGTTTTTAAGAGTACCAAAATGTAGGGATGGGAAAGGATTATTAAAGAAACAAGATGTTTTTAAAACTGTTTAATACAAAATATCTATTTCCAATGCATGAAAATGGTCTAGGTAAACATTCATTCTAAAGGAAGAATAAAAGCAGAGTAAAGAAATATGAATATATATCTTATATATGAAAAGAGAATATAGACTCTAATTAAATATTTATTTGATTGCCCTGTTTCACTGAAAATCTTTTTCAGGTTTCTATCACCACACAGTCCACATTTGAATTTAGTGGTATATGCATGTGTGTTTCTTCCACTAGTATATGAGTTTCCAGATGGATGGTATCTTTTCCAACTTTGTATTCCATCCTCTAACATAATGCTTGGTTTGTTACTCATGCAATATATTTTGAAATCATGATAAATTGAATGACTAAGGACACATTTTCTAAGCATATAAGGATTGAAATGATATAAAAAAACAACTCTTAGATCAGACTATAAAATCGTTTAAATTGTTATGAACCAATAATCTTTCATTTCAAATTTCACGTTTATAATTCAGCTAATTTTATGACTGCTTTTTGAAAAATGTATATTATATAGTTATAAAACTAACAAAATAATTCAAACTAAGCTAATTCCAAAATAATTATGAAATTGAGATTAAGAAATACTAGGTATTCAAAATATAATATGGATGTAAGCATCAAAATAATATATGAAATATGGTACATGAATGACTTTATATTTTCCCAAAACCACCTGCAAATAGATCTCTAGGTTTTTATTAAGCCATTCAGTTCAGAAACATGGTATTTTCAAAATTTGGTGAGTCAAAAATGAAAAAAAAAAAATAGCATTTGTTCAGGAGTAGATTATTTATAATCCAGAAACCTGAGAAAAATATTCTTATCAATCTTGATAGAGCAGTATCTGTCATGTATTGAACATATCTCTATTTGCTTTCTTGAATATTAAAAAGAAGGAAACTTTTATAATACCATTTTTATAATGTTTTAAAATAAAGACTTATGGCATTGCCTCAAAGTACAGTCGAAGTAATTGACAGAGGTTAATAGCAATCAACTAAATATTTGCTTTACATGGACTGTATTAATCTACAAAAGATTTTGGAGTATCAGGAAAAACAGTTGGATTTAATGTTTCAGGTTGTCCTTTTTAAACAGTTTTCTCTGCAGTGCTTTTGAAGGACACATGTAGATAGTAATTGAAAGACTATATATCTGACATGTACCTGGAATGTGGTTAGTCTATGGTGGCATTTAACAGAAAAGCCAAATGCTTTAACCATTAGCTGGTCTGAAGGTAGAGTTGATATTCTCTTGCAAAAATTGAAGAGACCGAAAACCGTACACATGATTATAAAAAAAGAGATAAATACTATGAAGATTAAAAATTTCTAAAAATAAACATATTGGGTCTACTTATGATAAAGACAAATGGAGTTATAAAATACTTGATTTCTATGCCATAGAGGATAGTGAAATGAATTTATCCTGGAAATATTATTAAAATGCAATAAAACACCTAACTTAGACATGAATAATTCTCACTAAAGAACCCACCAAACATAAGCCTCTGATCAATGAAATTTTGCACTATGCTCCTTAAAAGAAAATAATTTGAAAAATATATATCTAGATAAGAAATTATTATTTTAGTTTTCTTTGTGGAGTTATTAGCGATAGCCTAGTTATGTGTTGATAGACACTTGCCAAATTATGACATTGATTTTAGAATGGTATCTTCCTCTTTGTGGATGTTTTTAAGGAAGAGTGTTGGTAACCATGAAAGACAATTTATGACAAAACCATGTCATTGGCATATAACAGTTTTCCACATGGGAAGGTCATTATGATCTATCCTAAAGTGGTAGCAAATACTCTAGCAGGTAAAGGAAAAGAATGGGAACTGCAATTTATATCTATTTTTATCCCGCAGTCTATTACACTCTGATTTTTCAAAAGAAAATTACTGACAACTCTGATTTGTGCAATCAGATTTCTGTCTCAATTAATGGGACACCGTCATTCTTATGATTCAATCAGTACCTTGATTGGCACACTCGAATTATCCCTCTCAACATATACAATCAAGGAAACCACAGATGTGAGTTTTATTGTCTTCCTACAATGTGAAATGCATAACTACTTTTACAACTTTTTCCTTACTATTGTGTATTTACCTGAGCTTCCCACAGGTTTAGGAGTCTTATGAACAAGAGTCCATACCTCCTTACATACATTTCTTCTGAGCACCTGGCACTAAGTCTCCCACTTTTAAGACCTTAATAAATGTTTGTTTTTATGTGAGTCAAAACAAATCCTCAGGTCCTTTGGATTCTAATTAAAGTATTATAAGCTGTTGGCCCCTATCCATCTCCACTGTAATAACCTCCATTTTAATTCCACTACTTCTTTTCAATCTCTTCTCTGCATTGCAGCCAGAGTGCTCCTTCCAAATGACATATCTGTTCTTCCATCCCTGTGCTTAGGGGATCTTTTTGGCTCACTATTGCTCTTGGGATACAGCTCAATTTATTTTATTTTATTTTTCAAAACACAGGATCTATAAAGCTTCCATTTTCCACCTGGCTTACAGAACCAGTTTAACCTTTCTATACCTACTACTGCACCTGTGTGCTCCAGATTTATTGAACCACCTTCATGGTTTTGAACATGTTATTCGATTTAGTTACCTCTACAGTTTGTGACATCCTTTATGACAGGAACACCTTTTCCTCATATTCTACTTGGCCAGCATCTAATCATTTCTCATGTCTTAGGCTACATATCTCCTCCTTCAACTCCAAGAACATGAATTATGGCAAGATCACATATGATGTCCTTGTAAAAGAACCCATAGCACTCTATATTCCTTTCACTATGAAATCAAATAAATTCTTGTTTAATTGCCTTTAGTCCCCAAAAGAATTGGGTCATTTTATATATATATATAATAACATCAGATGTGGATGAAATAAAACACACAGATGCAATAAAACTGTACAGAAAAGACAGCAAAGGAATGATGAACTCATGTTTCAGGGTTATGCTTATCTTAGTCGGAGAAAGCAAGAAATAGGAGTGGATCGTATGTTTAAATGAAAGCTACTATCAAGACCGAGATTATTTTAGGGGAGCTGGGTGTGCAAGTGCTTATTGCTATCTAACTGTATGTCTATTTGTCCATCTTATCTATCTTCTGAATATCTATCTATCTATCTATCTATCTATCTATCTATCTATCTATCTACCTACCTACCTATCATAAATCTAGATCTTGCTTGGACGAGAGATGAGCAGGGGTAACCATCTATGGATTAATTTAGTTCAAATTTTTTATCTAAAATTGTAAAAACCCCTATATGTGCATATCTTTTTAATCTATTAAGCTTTTGACTGGAAAGTTTAATTCATTTACATTTAAAGTAACTAAGGGTAATGCAGGACTTTCTTCTGCCATTTTGCTATTTGATCTTGTAAATGCTATATTCTTTGTCTCTCAATTCTTCCATTAATGCCTATTTTCATATTTACTGGATTTTTTGTAGTTTGCCATTTTGAATCTCTTCTCATTTCCTTCTATATATATTTTCATATATTTTCTGTTTTTACAATGGAGCTTAAATGTAACACCCTAAATCTTTAACAAATCACATTTGATTTACTACCTACTTAACGCCAATACTATACAGAAATACTCTTCCTATATCCCTCATACCCACCTTTTTGTTATATCTTTATACATTGTCTATCCAAATCCATAATTTATCATAACTTTTTGTGCATTTGCATTCCATAATATGTAATAAGTAAAAACTATAGTTACATACCAAAAATATAATGCAATAGTACTGGCATTTATAATTATCCTTATGGCTATCTTTACTGAAGGACTTTCTTTCTTTAGGCCTCTTCAGTTCACTGTATAGTGGCCTTTCCTTTCAATTTGAAGAACTTCCTCTGGCATTGCTTGTAGGAAAAGTCAAATGGAGATGAAATCCCTCAGCTTTTGTTTACCTTGGTATGTCTTAATTGGCCCCCCATTTTTTAATAACATTATTGTCATATGTAAAATTATTGGTTCATAATTATTTTCTTTCAGCACTTTAACTATGTCATCTCCCTGCCTGCCTGCCTTCATGGTTTCTGATGGGGAATTGTCACTTAATCTTATTGGAGCGTCCATGTACATAACACATTGCTTTTATCTTGCAGCTTTCAAAATTCTCCCCTTCTGCCCAGTGTTTACAGTTTGACTACTACGTTTTTCAGCGTGGTTCTCTTTGAGTTTATAATGTTTGGTGTTCATTGGACATCTTGAATGTATATATTCATGTCTTTAGTTAAATTTGGGAAGTTTTCTGTCATGTTTAATCTATTGTGTCCAGAAAAAATATTTGTAAAATTCTTGTAATTATGTCCCATGGACACTTGAAAAGAATGTTTATATTGCACTAGTTGGAGGTATTATTCTATAAATATCAATGATGTTGATTCAGATAATGCTCTTCTTTAGATTTTTCTGAATCCCAACTTCTTGTTTTCTAATTCTCTAATATTTTCTGAAAAAAGGGCATATATTTGAGGATTAGTCTATATTCCCCTTTAATTACAATAATTTTATCATGTACTTTGAAGCTTTGTTAATACATACATACATGTTTATGATCACCTTCCAATTTGAAAAATTAATGCTTTTATCATTTTCAATATTCCCTTTTCTGTCTCAGATAATTATCTATTTTAAGCATGTTATAATTAGTCATTCTGGCATAGCCAGCCCCCTCCTTAGGAGGTGGTAAGCCTTATCCTAAAATCCCTAGGGGCCATCCCTCACCCTAAACATAGATACTCCTGTAAGTTATTGCATAGATAAGCTCACAGTAGCTTTTGGTCCACCTGGAGACTGAGATACCCACATGGACAAAAACCAAGTGGACAGTCAGTCATGTGTACTTAATAGAAACTCAATAATAACTCTGACAACAAATGTTGGACAAGCTCTCTGGTTGATAATATACTGTTAGTATTGTTACAAATTGATTCCAGGAGAACAATGATTTTGAGAACAACAGAAGCATTGCATTTGAAACGCTCCCAGACTCTGTTCTATGTGCCTCTTCATTTGGCTGATTTTTATCTATAAATTGTCCTTGTAATAAACTGTAACCAAGAGTATAATAATTTTCAGTGAGTTTTGTGAATACTTTTTTGAAAATCATCAAATGTGATGATGGTTAGGGGAACTGCCTAAACTTGCAGTTGGAGTCAGATGTGATGGCAGTCTTGGGTACTGTACCCTCAAACTTGCAGTTTGGCTAACTCCATAGATATTCTCTACTAACTTTATGTTTATACCTCTTTATAAATACTAGTAGTTGCTCTAGACAATACAATATGTATCCTTGACTTACAACAGTCTATCTTGAATTGGCATTGCTTTTCTTCACATAGAACATTATAGAAATAACGTTATAATGCCATTTACTCCCCTACTCAATTTCCAATGATGTATTATATATATAAATTACCTAAAAAATCAATATTTAATGGCTATGGGAAAAGCCAGAAGCAGGGAAATACAAAAAATGAGGTCTTATGTTAATGATATAGATTCAGGAAAGTGACTCTACCTGCTACATAGGTCAAATGATTAAAGAAGTAAACAAGAGGTTTGTAGTAATAATGATTTTCTTCAATAGTGTGGTGCTTTATTCTGACTTAAAATATTGCATATATTTAAAAGAGTAATGTGAGAAAATTAATTACTTTGATTTTATTGATATATTTTTAAAAATCACCTGTATATATTAAGTACTAAAACTTATTGCAGCACAATATTTATTGTCTATTTGCATATCCATAGATAGTGACTGGACATATATATCGATTGCTATTAAATATAGTCATCAATAAGAATAAAATTTTTATGAAACTCTTACTTTCAAAATAATGTATCTGTATATTGTTTGAATTTTCTATTTTTAATTAGTAAAATCCAACAAGATAAATAAAATAGAGAAAATGAACCAAAGATAAACATAGAACAAAGAACAAGCAGAAGAAAGGAGACAGAAATAAAACACAAGCACATTTGCATAAATATATTTTAAGATAGCAAGAGATTTGAATGTGTTTGTAGTCTGTGTAAGTAGAGTCAGTTAAGGGGAAGGGACTGGAGGGTATAATATTAAGCATTATCTGTAGTTGTTATTGAGAAGATGTCAGTGAAGAATGATATCCAGTTCATTGGCTGTGGTGGTTTTAATCTGTGCCTGTGTGCGACTCCAATGTAAATAGGACCGTTTGATGAGGTTATTTCAGTTAAGGTGTGACCTACCTCAATCAGGACGGGCCTTAATACTATTACTGGAGTCCTTTTAAGAGAACGAAATTCACAAAGAAAGAAAAGCCTTGGAGGGAACCTCCAGAAGTTGAAGATCAACTGAATCAGTAAGAGAAGGGAGAGGCCAGGAGATGCTGTCATGTGCCTTACTATGTGACAAGCTAGGGTCCAAGGATTGCTGGCAGCCAGCCCTGGAACGCCACAGTCTTCGGGGAAAAAGCATTGCTTTAATGATGTCTTGATTTAGACTTTTTTCCCAACCTCAAAAACATCAAATTCCCATTTTTTAATCCAATCCATTGCATGACATTTATTTGCGCAGCCTAGGAAACGAAAACACTGCCAACTCTGAATTTGACAAACGCACCAGTTCTTTTGTGAGAGGAGGTAGACGATATCAGAGCACAATTTTACTGTAAGGTAAGGTGTGCAGAGGGATTAAAATGATGAAATTCATATTAATTGCTTCAATTTAGTAAAATTATAGTTCTTGTACAGTGGTTGAAATTAACTTTTTGGAGGATTAAAAAATAGGTAAAGATGTAAAATGACTAATGAGGAGGAGAAAAGTAAAATAACAAGCAGCAATAAATCAAGTAAGGATGTGTTATTCCCTTTTAAAATGAACCCATTTTTCTGGCACATTCTAGGTACCCATAGAAGACATTTTAACTCAGCCTTCAGATTTCAATTTCACACTTTCACTTTCTTTCCATGGTTTTTCTTTCCTTTGTCTGTTCTGTTTCCACCCTACTCCTTGTGGACATACTATGTCAAAATCTCCCAATATGAGGCTTATATTAAAAGTGTTTTTATTTTTAAGAAAAAAAGATAAAATTGAAATACTGTGGCCAATAACTAAGGAATACCAAGCTAAGTGTGTATTTTCCCAAGAATATA
This sequence comes from Cabassous unicinctus, assembly GCA_029593785.1. NCBI lineage: Eukaryota > Metazoa > Chordata > Mammalia > Cingulata > Chlamyphoridae > Cabassous > Cabassous unicinctus. The sequence goes on along the minus strand of JAQZBX010004560.1, from coordinate 3,273 downwards.
ACTCACACATATTGTGACAAATAGAACATATATTGGTTATTCTTTTAATGTTGTTGCAGGAGAGCAGAGAGGGTCTTGTTCTTTGAACTTACCTCAAATGAGATAAAAGAATTGTGACTGGTTATTGCTAAGGCTCATCACTTCTCTCCCAAGGAATGTAATAAAGTGACTTACAACATCTCTCCTCGTGCAAAGTGATGCCTTCAGTGTATCTGAAACCCTTTTCAATATCCCAGAATAAGTTAGCAGAAGAATTGGGGAGATTAACAAAAAATAAATCCCATCAGCTCAAGCAATTGCTGTTAATGTTTTATTGTTGTTTAACATTGTTCTGGACAGAGAACAAAATATCAGGAGAAGTAGCCATTAATTGGTGTCTACCTCTTAGTGTACTATTATATAGAATGAAAATTAGTGGTATTCCAAATATCTAGATCTTCCCTGATATTGAGAAGATTATAAAACCCTCAGCATCCTCCTCCTTCTTTTATCTATGTATCTTCATATATAATTCCAAATTCACACTCTCAGTTAACAATATAGATTTGAACAAATTTTTCTGATTTGTCCTCTTCACCACTTCTCTGAGACACAACTTCTATGTTTTATCTACTTGCTGGAAGTTGGCCAGTTTGGAATAGCAATGAAATTAAGCTGTTATAGACTATGGACTTAGGTGTTAACTAAGTTAATGTCTAGAGCAAGAGGGAGTGAGGTCTCACGACCCGCTCAATTGCTTTATGGAGGAGAATACACAAAATAGGGCTATCCCTTTATGTTTACCTTCTCCAAATGTTTTACCATCTGGCTTTGTGTATTCATTTACTCGTTAAATCTATGAATATTTAATGAGTGTCTTTTCTGTGTCACCAACTACAGAATATGGCATGCAAATTTCCTGCTTTCTTGATGATGAGACAAATAAGAAACAAACAAATAAATATATAATATAAAAGGCAGTGAAAATGGCTATGAAATACACCAAACAAATGTACACTTATTTACGTATTGCTTTTTTACATATTTATTCATTGTAGAATCAAAAACCCTCTATCAACATATCAACAAAATTTTTGAAAAATCAAAACGTTTAGATAATCTGATAAGCCAGAGCAATCAATCTTCCAAACACCATTACATCAAACCAGCCCCAAGATCCTTACTTTTGCACTCTCATGCCATTCCCTATAAGGAATGATAAAGTATGGATTCAGATACATCAGATCTAGACAGCAGCCTAGTATAAATCTCATCATTCTGCATACTAATCCTCAGATATAATGAAGACAGCAACTCTTCTTGAAATTGTATTATATTACAGTTCATTTTTTAAAGCCAACTCACTTTCCATTTCTCTCCTCATTCAACCTTGGTTATTTAGTAAAAGTTCCATCAATGACCATTCTATAATAGAGTTTTTCGAATTCGCCTTGAGAATAATAATTATTTTATGCAATTAAAAAATCATTTTAAACCATATCATGTTCTTCACTGATATGTGCATTGTCAACTAAAATGAACATACACATTTAGGTAACTTCCTTTTCTAAAAATTTTACCCCTTGTTTGTTTTCCATATGAACTCCTGCCAAGTTTGGTCTTCCAGTTTTACTCAAAATACAAAAGGCAAAATACAAGCCATCACATAAACTAAGGGATAATTATTTTTCTCCTTGGTTTTGACTCCTCATTTCAAAATACATATACACCTTTTGCTGCTCAAAACTACTATACAGAATATTAGCGACTATTGCAACATCTTTGTCATTTTTAAATGACCAGTATTCCAATGTATTGAAAAATATTAGTGATGACAAATTTTAGAGTTCTGGGCTCTTTCACTAGAAATCATCCTAAATTATGTATTTTAATGATATTGCTTAGGATTGGCTTTGAACTTATCACCAGGTATTCTGGACCTATATAGAGATAGTAGCTAATAACTAAGGTAAACATAGTTGTCTTAGTGTGTTCTTGGGGTGTGTTGCCAGATGCCCTTTCAGAGAGGATGTCCTAGACAATCTAGTAAATACCCATTAACCGAATCCCAAAGGAACTATGTGTACTAGCTAGGAGGAGCGGTCTGGTGCTTTGAGAGATGGGACTCTGTGCTAGTTGTTCAGACCTCTAGAACAAAATAATATCACACTTTTGTTCTGAAGAGGATGTTTTACAATGCTTAATTCACCAGATTGTCAGTGCAAAAGCCAGAAATAGAATCTGTAATCCATTTTATGTTTAACTCCCTTGGTCAGATATTCTTTTCAATATTACCTTACCAGGTGATTATGAGAATAATGAATGCATTCTAAGAGACGTTCATTTAATAATAGGCTCTAATTTCTATTGTATTTCCTTCTATGAATTTATAAAAGAGTCTGTGCATTAGATTGAGATATAGCTTTGGCCTCATCTTCTGAGAACACAAATTAATGAGAAGATTAGCTTGAAGATTAATTGTTTGTAAACAGTCAAAATCCAAGAGCAAATAATATCAGGAAACACATAGTTTATTTCCTATTTTGAAATTATTTTAAGACTATGGAAAACAGTATATATTAAAAACAAAACAAAACTTCAAATATACAAAGTTTTCTAAAATTGTAGACATATATATTATTTTTGTTAATAAGCCACCTGGACGTTTTTCATTTCTGTGGTTTTAAAGCCTTCTAAAGTTTATTGCTATAATTTGCCTCTTACAGAAAGTAAACTATAATATGGTTTTCAATTATGATAATTTCTTACCTCAAATTCTTTCTCTATCTTGTTGTTTAGAATATCTAAATATTTGTGTTTAGAATTTCTAAATATTATTGATCCATTTCAGTTACAAACACTTGTCCCTGAAATTTAAAATTATGTCATTCAACTCTATGTAGTGACTATTTAATGGAACAGTTACTCTATCAGATATTGAGACAGACACTTAGAATACAATGGTGGATTAGGTATATCCCTGAAGGCGTTCACAGTTACACAAAGAAGGTAAAGTAAACCTATATGAGTCTTTAGTGGTTCCAGGAAGAAAAACTGTGGAAATTATAATTTTGAATAAATCATTGATAGTCATATTAATATGTTTTCTTTCTACATTCTTGAATATAGACAATATTAAGTCCATTTAGTAAAAATTTCCCCTTCTTGAACATCATTTTTTTGGGTTTTTGACAATCAACATATAGAGAAGCATATTAAAATCATAATCCTAATAGTAAACCAAAATTAAATTCAACATAATGTATCTAATTTATTAAAAATCTTGTGGAAAAC